>CM072244.1:0-129966 GCA_036851935.1 Coregonus suidteri
GGAAACGACAGTCAAGCGGATGAGAGTGGGGAAAAGTGGGAGAGACCCTGGGCGAACACCTTCCCCTAAGGAGAGAAACGCTGAGGAGCTCTCCGACCCCGAACAGGGCGAGGAAAAAAAAAGGGGAAGTTGGAGTGGGAGAGCTCCCAGGGGGAGGATGAGTCCAGGGTCTTCCCCCATCGAACTCTCCAAACCAAGAATCGTTTTTAAACCCAGTTTTTACCTCCTAGCCCTGCCACCCCCCCTTTACCCCGCAGGGAGAGATGTGGAGAGAGAAGGTTAGTAAAAAAATAAAACCTTTTTAAAACTGTTTTAATGCCTTCTTCGTATTCTTTCTTTAGCACTGTTTTTACTCACCTCTTTTATGGCTTTTCAACTCCACCACCCATTAACGTTAGAAGCGGTAAAGACCGATTTAAGAGCACAATATGTTTATCCTTTTTAGAAAGTTTTTAATTCAGATGTGTTTTTATTACAGGAGTGGGTTACCCTTTTTAAAACTTCTTACAGTAAATGGGAAGAGAAGTGGCAGCACGGGCCCTCCATTTGGAGTGGTTCCAATTTTAAAAAACGATGGTGTGTGCTATTTTAATCAAGAACCCCACAGGTGGTGGTGAAGGGGAGCACAGTGGTGGTTGGGGGGGTGCCCTTTTACCAAATGTACTTTTATGGGGAGGGATTTTAACGTGCTAAACGTATATGGTTTTAACAACAAACATGACCGGTGCGCACTTTTAGAGACCTGCAGTCCCACATGCTGGGGAGGGATCCTCTAGTGGTGGGTGGGATTTTAACTGTGTTTTAAGTAGAGCAGATAGGAGAGGAGCGGGAGAAGATTTTAAGGTAGATAGGTCTAGCGTTTTATTGCAAGGGTTGTGCAGGGATTTTAAACTAACTGAACTGTTTTAAAACCTGCATCCAAGAGAGGAGGGCTTCACCTGGACCAGTGGTGACGGCACCAGAGCCTCTCGCATTGACTATCTGTTTACCCGCGACTGCCCGCCAACTGATGCTAGAATAAACCCCTGCTTTCTTCTCAGATCACGTGATGCTGACGTGCACCCTATCACTACTCGGGTGTGTACTGTAGGAAGAGGGCCCTGGAAACTGAACTGCTCCCTTTTAGAAGATGATAGGAGTAGTTAGCCAGTACAGGGAGCAGTTCAGCCCCAGTGGCCAGACGCTACAGGACCTTTTTTGATACACGAGGCACAGTGACGAACCTGTGCGGAGGGAAAATTGTGTGACAGGGTAAGACGGAGCACGCACCTTCGTTAGAGAGATCATGGAAACGAAAAAAAGTATAAAGATGGAAAGATAGTACGCAATTGTCGTTGGTGACTGACATGAATGCGAACCGCGAACGTTATTTTAACTCTAAATCATGACAGTGGCGCTCGGATCTTTAACCAAGAATATTAAAGAAGTATAAGAAAAGAGATAAACGGCATTTTTAGCAGAACCAGAAGAGCAAAAGGCGGGGTTATTTTAAGAACAAAGAAAGGGAATTAGCAAGGAGGGGGAGAAGTGTACTAGGTACTTTTTTAAGAAGGATAGTTAAACCTTTTGGGATGTTTTAGCCGACGAACTTCTGACTGTTTTTACTGACTTTGAACATTTGACAGACTACCAGACAGTTTTAGAACAGGGATAGTGACTCTTTTACATAAAAAAAACGACAGGACTGACCTTAAAAACTGAGACCGTTCACCTTTTAAATTTTGACTATAAACTATTTACTAAGGTTTTAACACTCAGAATGTCTTCTGTTTTAGGGGAGGTGATCCACCCGGATCAAGCCTGTGCCATTCCGGGAAGGAAGATCACGGACAGCCTAGTACTGATCAGAGATGCCATCTGTTATGCGAGAGACAGAAACATGCGGCTTATAGTCCTAAATTAGACTTTGAGAAAGCCTTTGATCGGGTCTCGCACCAGTACCTCTTCAAGGTACTGCAAAAATGGGTTCCCTGAAAGGTTTCTAGCTTGGGTGGGATTGCTGTACGGGGACATCACCAGCAGAACCCTTTGTAAATGGGTTTTTGTAAAGAGCAGTGGATACCTGCGGCGTCCGTGGGGTGCCCCATTATCTCCCCTCCTTTTTGGGCCGCATAGAACCACTGGCCAGGTTTGAAAAGGGGACCAACGGACAGTGGGGGGGTACCCGGGATGGGGGACCCCGCCAAGTGCGTGTTTTATATGGAGCCCTAAACTTTATGCACAACCTTTATCTGTTTTGACAGGCTCTGGACGGGACGAGGGGACGGACGGCCTCGGGGGCAGACTGAACAGAGAAGACGAGGCCCCAAATTTTTGGGACAGGGCAGACCGATTGACGGGGCTCCATGAATTAGAATGACAGACAAAAGGGGGTTTTCGGGAGTTAAATTTGCAGAGAGGGGGTGGTGGGGTAATTATTGATTTAGGGACAGGACAGAGCTGGGGTTTTGGGCGGGAAAACACTGCTTTGGAGGGAAAGGTTTTAAAATAAAAGGCTGTGAACCTGTCCTTTTTTTTGATCAGTTCTGTTTACCCCCCAAAAACAACTTTTTAGCTCGGCCCGGGATGTTGTTTTTTTTTTGTGGGGAAGCAATGGGAGGGGCTGGGGGGGAGGGGGTAAAGACCCATTTAAAAGGGGGGAAAGGCTTGCCTGCCCTTATTTGTTCCTGGCAGCCCTACACACTTTTACATCTCACTCTTGCCCCCTCCCCGGTACAAAAAGACCAGGCCCTCGCCGGTTCGGGCGGGGGTCTTACCTCAGGTCTCTGAGGCTGTCCCAGTCGCCCCTGCAGCCCCATCTCTTTCCTGCTCCCCACAAACTATGCACAGCTCCAAAAGTTTTTAAGACTTTTAAACTGGAAAAAGACCCGTCACTGTTTTAACTAAACCAACCGCTCTTCTCTTCTTTGTGCGGAACGGGAACCGGGTTCCAGTGCGCGGTTGCTGTGGCGAGCCCTCAACGGGTTTTGGGGCAAAGGTCCCCTCCTGCTCTGGAATCGGGAACCGTGACTTTCCGGTGGTCCCCACGGGGATCCTCCCGGGCAGGGCCTTTTCATCCCGGGGGTGGGAGGACTCCGCGTGCCCCCGACCGGTCGGCCAAGAAATCGGGTGAGGGACTTGCTTGGGGGGTGCAGACCGCACGGGACCTGTGGGAAGGAAGCAGGCCCCTGATCTCCCCCCGCCTGCCAGCAGGGGAGGACCTAACCCCCGCTCGTGCGATGGGGGGGGCCGAAGGGCCCATAACAAAAAAGGCCTTGCACAACTCTGGCCCACCCTCCGTGTTGAAAGGACGCACTGTGGGCCTCCCCAAAATGCTGGTAGGGAAACAGGTTGAGACCCCCCCCAGGCATGGTTTTTTGCCACGGGAAACCCTGGGGTGGTAAAAACGCAGGGGGCCTCGACCCCAGGGGGAAAGGGGCCCCCACAAAAACCCCGGTCCCCCCCCCCGGCCACCCTGAAGCGTGCGGCGCCTAGGGCGATGGCCCGGGGAGGAGTCTCCCTGGGCTCCGACGGACGGGTAGGATTGATTCGGAAAGCGAGGGGGCTTTTTTTGATAAGGACTCACCCCCCTTTTTTTTAAAAAGACCCAAACAGTTTTTTAACAAAGGGACTCTTTTACAGGGTTTTTAGGTCTTTAAAAACTTTTTTCTTTGTTAAACATGTACACACATTTTAAAAACTTTTATAATTTGGGTTTTACAGGAAAAGGTATTTTTGTAGGGTTGTTTTTATTGTTTTAAAAACAACATTCCTTTTTAAAAAGAACGTAATGTAAACGTTTTTTAATGCACTTTATGCCGTTTTTGGTGTAAATGAATTTCAAATGTGAGCTGTTTTAAAGGGAAATGCAAAAAAAAAACTTTTCCAAAAGAAAAAAAAACTGTTCTTATCCCAGGGATCTGGACAGGGCCTGGAGAGGGACTGTCCCAAAGGGAGGATCCCGGGGGCTATGGGGTTTTGAAAGCCACCCCATCCACCATAGCCTGGGAGAGAACAGGGGCCATGTTCACTACCGGGCCACCCAAAGGTCCGAAAGTGTTAAAACATGGCCCCCTAGCAGACGCCTGTGAAAAGGTGGTCGTAAAAGGGTGCCCGGGAGGTGGGCCATCGCTACGGGGGGTTGCACAAAGGAAGGGCGTGCAACCTCTGGGCGAGGGGCCCCACCTCATCCGCAGTGCCCCTCCCCCTGGGCCAATAAGGTCAGGGCGGGCAAGGGGAGGGGGCGGTGGGGCCCGGGTTTTCCGAGCGCCAGCAAAGGGAAGCGGGCGTTCCCAAAGGTAGCGGTATGGAGGGGGTGGAAGAGGGGGTGGGGTTGCAGGGAGGTGGGGTGGCGGTAGTGGAGGGGGTGGTGGCGGTTGTGGAGGAAGTGGTGGCAGTAGGGGGAGGAATGGGGAGAAGGTGGAGTGGCGGAAGGGGGTGGTGGAGAATGGAGTGGAGGCAAAAACCCCCCTCCCCCCAACCCCCCCCCCAGACTGAAGCGCCCTGAAGGAAAGGGGCCCGAAAAAGAGGGGCCTGGAGAAAGGTGAGTGAGAGCTCCCCAAGGGGGTCGGACGCATGATAAACAGTGTCGGAAACGACACTGTCAAGCGAGGGAGTGAGGATGGTGGGAGAGACCCGGGCGAACCCCTTTCCCCTAAGGAAAGAAACGCCGAGGACTCTCCGCCCCGAACAGGGGAGGAGAAGAAGGGGAAAGTTGGGGGGGAGAGCCCCCGGGGGGAGGATGAGCCCAGGGTTTTCCCATCAAACCCCCCCCAACCAAAAAACGTTTTTAACCCTGTTTTTAAACCCCCTCCCCTGCCACCCCCCCCTCCCCCAGGGAGAGAGAGAAATTTTCTAAAAAAAAACCCCTTTTAACTTTTTTTAATCCTTTTTTTCCTTTAGCAGGGGGTTTTTCAACCTCTTTAGGGCTTTTACACCCACCAAAATGTTAGAATGTAAAGACTGATTTAAGAGCACTCTGTTTTATCCTTTTTAGAAATTTTTAATTTCAGATGTGTTTTTATTACGGGATGTGGTCTCCCCTTTTTTAAAACTTTTTACAGAAAAGGAAGAGAAGGGGCAGCACGGCCCCCCATTTGGAGGGGTTCCAATTTTAAAAAAAACGGTGTGTGCTATTTTAATCAAGCCCCCACGGGTGGTGGTAAAGGGAGCACAGTGGGGGTTGGGGGACTCTTTTTTACCAAATTTTTTAGGGGGGAGGGATTTTTAACGTGAAAAGGGTTATGGTTTTAATAACAAACATGCCCGGTGCGCATTTTTAGAGGACCGCACCCCACATGCTGGGGAGGGTTTAGTGGGGGGTGGGGTTTTTAACTGGTTTTAAGTAAAGCGATGGAGAGGAGCGGGAGAAGTTTTTAAAGGTAGATAGTCTGCGTTTTTTTGCAATTGTTGTGCAGGGTTTTTTAAAACTAACGGACGTTTTAAAACCCTGCACCCAAGAGAGGAGGGTTCCCCTGGACCATGGTGAGGCACCAGACCCTCCGCATTGATATCTGTTTCCCCGCGATGCCCGCCAACTATGCAAAAAACCCCTGCTTTCTTCTCAGATCATGATGCTGACTTTGCACCCTTCCAATTTGGGGTGGACGTAGGAAGAGGGCCTTAAACTAAACTCCCCCCTTTTAAAGATGATGAGTATTTAGCCATACGGGGCGTTCAGCCATGGAGCGCTACAGGACTTCTTCGACACACGACACAGTGGGGGGAAATGGTAAAGGGGTAAGACGAGGACTTCTTTAGAGAGTAGGAAAGAAAAAAGTAAAGAAAAAGATAAAACCATTTTTGGGACTGCAGAAGGGACGGAACGTTATTTTAAACCCTAAATAAAAGGGGCTTTGATTTTAACCGGGAAATAAAAAAATTTAAGAAAGAGAGGGCATTTTTCGAACAGAAGAAAGGGTTTTTTTAAGAAGAAAGAAAGGGTTAGAAGGGGGGGGGAGAAATGCACGAGGATTTTTTTTAAGAAGATAGTTTAAGGGGGGATAATAAGGGTTAAAGGAAAAAGATGGGTTTTAAAAACAAAACCAGGGGGAAAAAAAAGGGGTAGTCGAGGATTTTTAGGGGGAACTTTTTTGGTTTTAAAAGATGGTGTAAAGGAAAACAATGGAGGGGGTTTTATCATAACGACAGAATTTTTTCCAAACAGACGACCAAATAAAAGACCTGACGTGCCGAACTGGAAAAAGGATGAGAACTTTTTAAAAAAGGGGGTAAATCACCGGGGGGGGGACGCCCCCCTTTGGAGTTTTATGCCCTTTTGGGATTTTTTAGCCGACGAACTTCTGACTTTTTTTTACGATTTGAACATCTTAACAGACTCCCTGACAGTTTTAGAATGGGGATAGTGACTCTTTTACATAAAAAAAAAGGGACTGCCCTTTAAAAAAACGGAGCCCGATCCCCTTTTAATTTTTGGACTGTAAACTTTTTACTAAGGTTTTAACATCAGAATTCTTCTTTTTTTGGGGGAGGTGACCCCCCCGGATAAAGCCTGTCCATTCCAAAGGGAGATCACGACACCCAGTACTATCAGGATGCCATCGTTTGGAGAGACGAAACATGCGGCTTTAGCCCCAAATTTAGTTTTTGGGAAAAGTTTTTGATCGGGTCTGCACCAGTACCTCTTAAAGACTGCAAAAAATGGGATTTCCTAAAAGGTTTTCTGCTTGGGGGGGATTCTTAGGGGGAAACATCCCAGCAGAACCCTTGTAAATGGGCATTTGTCAGAGCGTGGGAGTACACTGCGGGTCCGTCAGGGGATGTCCATTATTCCCCCTTTTTTGGGGCCCGCTAAAACCCCACTGGCACAGGTCTTGAGAAGGGCCCAACGGATCGGGGGGTGGGTTCCCGGGAGGGGGGGATGACCGCCAAGTGCGTTTTTTTTAGGACCGCAATTTTTTTAGCACTGCCCTTTTATCTGTCGGGGGGACTCTCGACGGGGACTGACTGGAAAGGCCCACCCTCTGGGGGAGACTGAACAGAACCAAGACGGGGGCCCAATTTTTGACCAGGGGGCAGACCAGACTTGAGGACTCCACTGACAGTTAAAGACAGACAAAAGGGTTTTCGGGGATTAAATTTGACAGAGGGGGAGGTGGTATGGAAATTGGACTGGGATGTTAGGGACAGTTGACAGAGACTGGGTTTTTGGGGATGAAAACAGCTGACTTTGGGGGGAAAGGTTTTAATCTAAAGGCTGTGTTTTTACCTGCCCTTTTTATTGACGTTCTTTTTTATCCCCCCCACGACAACTTTTTTTACTCTTGGACCGGATGTTTTTTTTTCTTAAAAAGGGGGGGGGAAATGGGGGCCCAGGTTCAAGGGGGAAAGGGCTTCCCCTGCCCTCTATTTTTCCCGGGGGCAGCCGCTACACGCTTTACATCCAATCTTGCCCCCTCCCCGTCAGCAACAAGACCCAGGCCCTCGCACGGTTCTGGCTGGGTCTTCCTCGGGTTCTGAGGCTACCCCATTCGCCCTGCGACCCCCCAGTCTTTTTCCCCTGCTCCCCACCACTATCACAGCTCCAAAATTTTTTTTTTTAAGACTTTTTAAAAACTGGGAAAAAGAGCCTGTCACGTTTTAATAAACACCCTCTTTTCTCTCTGTGCAGGAAGGAACCGGGTGTCCATGCGCGGGCTTGCTAAGGCGAGCCTCAACGGGTTTTTGGGGGCCCAAAGTGTCCCATCCTCCCCCGCTGAATCGGCCCGTGACCTGTCCCGGATGGGCGCCCACGGGATCTCCCGGTCAGGGCCGTTATGCATCCCGGGGGTGGGAGGGGCATCCGCGTGCCCCCCACCAGGCTGCGGCCAGGAGGAGTCGGTGAGGCACTTGCCTTGGGGGTGCGAGCCCCGGGACCTGTTAAGGAAGCAGGCCCCCTATCTCCCCCCCGCCCGCCCAGGGGAGACCTTTAACGCCCGCTCGTGCGTATGGGGTGGCCGAAGGCCTATTACAAAAAAAGGCCCTTTGCACAAAATTGGGCCCCCCTCACGTGTCTGAAGGACCACTGTGGTCCCCCGCCCTGTGTAGGGGAAAAAGGTAGGACCACCCCCCAGGCGTGGGTTTTGTCCACGGAAGCCCTGGGGTGGTACGAACGACAGGGGGCCCGACCCCAGGCGAAGGGTCCCCCACAACACCCAAGGTCCCGGCGGCCACGGCCCGACAGCGTGCTGCGCCAGGGCATGCGCCTGGGGGGGTTCCCCTGGGCCCCGACGGAGGGTACGGAGTTGTTCAGGAAGAGAGGGGGAAAGGGTTTTTCGATAAAAACTCACCCCGTTTTTGCCAAAGGACCGAAGACAGCTTTTTTTTAAAAAGTGCTTTTTTACGGCTTCTTATGTCTTAAAAATGTTTTTTACTTTGTTAAAAAATTTCACACATTTTTAAAAAGGCTTTTTTTAATTGGGTTTTTCAGGAATGGGACTTTTATGTAGGATTGTTTTATTGTTTTTTAAAAAAAACAAAATGTACCTTTTAAAATGGAACTGTAATTAATGTGATTTTAAAGCCTTTATGCCCTTTTTATGTGTTAAAGTATTTAAAATTGGCTTTTTAAAAAGGGAAAAGATCAAAAAAACTTTTCCAAAGAAAAAACTGTTTTTATCATTTAATATCTGATTCCCCCCCTTGGGGACTACATTTAAAAGGGTTTTTTTTGAACAGGGAGTCGGAAAAAGGGGGGGGTCCGTCCGCTCACGCATCGACCGTATTGGTACCTCCCGGGGAAAGGTGAACACTTTTCTCCCATTGTAAGAAAAAACTACCGGAGGTAGGTAAAAACAGCCCGCAGAAGAAAAGAGGGGAAAAAAAAAATCCAAACTGAAAGAAGGGGGGAAGCGCTTTTCGGCGGTCCGCTTTTTCCCGCCCTTTTTTTTTTTAAAAAAAAAAAAAAAAAAAAAAAATTTTTTTGGTTTGGATCCCAGATAGTGTCGTCGGTTGTTGTCGGTCCGTCGTCTGTTTTTGTTGTTGTCTGTCTGTTTTTTTTTCACCAAAAAAGAACAAATCTTCACCGGGTAGTGGGATGGTCTGTCTGTTTGTCTTGACTTTTTCCCCCCAGCCCCCGAAAACTTTGGCGAGTGGGTTCGGGACAACCCGCGGAAACCCCGGCCCGAGTAAACAGAGTGGCAATCTCCGGCCCCGACCTCTGACTTTCCATACGACTGTCTGGTTCTCTGCATTACCGCACAGCCTTTCGCCTTTTACTAAAGACTTCCCGTGGAGAGGAACACTTACGAGTTCAACGTATTTTTTTTTTTGTTTTTTGGAGGGGCTTTGCTTCTTGTGCAGAGCCCGATATCTTGTGTTCAAGAGAATCAACAGAGACTGCCGTCTGCCTGCCTGCCTGCGCAGACTTTTTTTTGCTCAGTGCATTTTATTTCGTGCTGGCTGACCGGCGTATTTTTTTCCAGTCAAAGTCATCACTTGACGCATTAGCTACTTGGAGAAAAAAAAACACTTGCCTGTCACCATGGAAAACGTGGAGGGGTGGCGATGGAGGAGCAACACTTTAAGCCAAACCGCTGCGGTCCTCCCGATACCCCCGGGTGCCCGTCGGGTTGGGCGTTTCAATTTGTGGTTATCGCTTCTAATCTCGGCCTTTTGGCTCAGATCAAGCTTGGTACCCCGAGGTGCCTCCAAGCCAAAACGCCGTGAGTCCGGAGGTCAAACAAAAAAAGGGAAAAGGCAGGAGGGAGGAGTGTGTTAAGAAACCTTTTCCGACTTGTTGAAAACCGGTTTTTTCGGGTTTTTCATTATTCATGTTGGCTTCTTTTGTTTAAGAAGAGCCGTTTTTTGGGAAGAAATTGAGTCAGCAGGAAGACAACACCTGGGACTGGGACTGGCCACAACTGTGAGGTTTACATGAACGGACAGGAGATTGGACCCGTGGGAAAGAGACAATGTCGAGAGAATTATCTTGAGGGGTTACTGTGAAGCTTCAAGTACACGACGTGCTTTGCCTTCAAAGGGAACCCTTTTGGAGAATGCCTACGATGTATCTTTCCAACTTTGGAAGAAAAGCATGAGGGAGTCATGGAGAAGTCGAGAGAAGGAAAAGGAAGCAAGACCCATGGTGCCATTATGAGGTGACCCAGCCTGGCAAAGTAACAATTTCAGGTTGGTCACCGTGACTATGGTATAATCCGCACGTAAGAGGATGAGGAGGTGAGGGCCTTTTCTGTGGATATACGTGGACAACGTCTCCTCATTGAGGCACCCTCAGGGACTCTCCCTGGGATTCTGGAACGGGAGGATGAGGTTTCCAGTCCTTCGCAGGGAGGAACCCGAAGGGTTTTGGTGGTGGCTACCTTCCATCCTCAGGCAATGTTTTCTCCCTGGTGGCTGAACAGGGTGGGGGGGGAAAAAAAAAAACATTTGTTTTTATGCCCGTCAGCCTCGCGTTCTGCAGGCGGTGTATGGGCCTACGGCCATATCCTGGGCCTCGGTGCAACACCAGAAAGATGCATGTTCTGTGGATCGGGAGAGCACGAGGCCAAGGACTGTGACGAGCCCAAAGGCTTGCCACGGGTGTGTGCTCGGTAGCACACCTGTGGAGTGATTTGCCCTGCTCGTAATAAAGGTCATACGCGTCTGCCATCTGGAGGGGGAACGGGGGATGGGGGAGAAGAGGAAAGTAAGGTATCGGTATTTCCAGTAATGTCACATGGTAAAGAAAGCACAGGAAAGAGGACGGAAGAAAGGAAAGGGCTGCGAGAGGATAGGGACAGGAGAAGAGAAGGCTGGGCAAACAGGAGGATAGGAGGGGACGGAGGCGGAAGGAGGTGAAGGAGCGGAGAACAAGTTGGCTGCGTAGGTGGAGAGTGGAGGAGGAGGAAGGAATCGTTGACGGGAATTGGAAGGAGAGGCAAGAAACGGACAAGAAACGGAGCGGAGACGGGTGAAAGGAGCGAAGGATTGGGGAGACCAGCATTGTCCGAGCGCCTTGTAGAAAGAGATAGGGGTAATGGTGGAGGAGATAGCGGGGGGGGAGGGTGGTGTCTCCCCGTTGCATCCAACACCCAAGGAAGAGGAATGGGAAGAGGAGGGGGGGCATCTGCAGCAGCCAGATGTGAGGGGAGTGGGAGTGGGGGGGGGTGTGGGGGTAGGGGAGGGGGTGGCCCAAGCGAGGGATGGGGAGGAGGTCAGAGCGCCCTTGGCCTCGTTGTATTGGCACAGTCCCTGCAATGTTTTGGTGGAGGGTGACTCTCAAGGGCTGTGTCAGGCTGAGTTGGCTGAGGGGGGATCCCAACTTCGCTGTTTGGGGCGGTTGGAGTCCCCCTACTATCAGCCCTGCAGCCTGCAGGGAGGGAGGAAGGGAGGGGTGTGAGGGGGGAACCCAGGATGCAGGGCTTTACAAGGCCTAACACTATGCCTGCAAGGAGCGAAGGAGTGGGGAGAGCAGCATGTCGAGCGCCTTGGGTAGAAGAGATGAGGGGAAGTGGTGGAGGAGATAGCGGGGGGGGAGGTGGTGTCTCCCCGTTGCCATCCAACACCCAGGGAAGAGGAAAGGGAAGAGTAGGGGGGGCTCGACAGCCAGTGAGGGGGAGGGGAGTGGGGGGGTGGGGGTAGGGGAGGGGGTGGCCAAGCGAGGGATGGGGGGGGGTTATAGAGCGCCCTTGGCCTCGTTGTTTGCCACACAGTCCCTCAATGTTTTGGGGGAGGGTGACTCTCAAGGGCTGGGTCAGTCCTGGTTGGCTGAGGGGGGGATCCCCAACTCCTGTTTTGGGGCGGTGGGCGGTCCCCTACTATCAGCCCTGCAGCCTGCAGGGAGGGAGGAAGGGAGGTGTGTTGAGGGGGAACCCCAGGATGCAGGGCTTTACACTATGCCTGCATCCTGGGTTGGAGAGATGGAGGAGGACGGGGGGACGTCAGGAGAGGAGAAGACGTCCCTGCCGGATGAAGTATGAGCAGGGGAGCATCGGGTGAGTCTCCTGTTTTTTGGTTTTTTGGTTTCTATTTTTTTTTGTTGATCGTGTAGTTTTAGTTTATAATGGATTCCTTCTGTTAATATTTTTACTTTAAATGTTAGGGGGTTGAGGGATTTTGTTAAGAGGAGGGCAGTTTTTTAGTTTTTTGGAAGGGGTGGTTTGTGGGGTGTTTGATGTTTGTTTTTTACGGGAGGTTCACCTGCAGGATATGGAGGGGATGTTGAGAGGTTTTTTGGAGGGAGTGGGATAGGGGGGAGTCAGGTTGGGGTATAGGTGGGGGTGCATTCAACAGGGGTAGGGATTTTGTTTGGGAATAGGGAGGTGAAATTAGAGGATAGTTTTTTGTGTGATACAGGGGCAGGGGTGTTGGGGTGTATGTTACTTTTAGGGATAGTAGGGTATAGGTTAGTGGGGGTGTATGGGCCACAGGTGGCGGCAGACAGGAGGGAGGATGGTGGACTGTCCTGGCGCCCCTGTGTGTTACAAATAGGCACTTGGTGATAGGAGGGGATTTTAATATAGATTTAGGGTAGGGGGGATAGCAGTGCAGGTGCCATCACCGGGCTAAATGGCTTGCCATGGTTTTGGTTTGATGGTGGCCTGCACACCTACTACTTTTTTTACTCGACAATGGGCTGGTCCCACGTGGGCGCAACTCCCGGGGGGTTTGCGAGAGGCTGGACTACATTTTTATATCCAGGTCTTTGGTCAGTTGTCTGGGCGGCTGTTGCCATGTCTTCTTTTCGGATCACGACGGGGTGTCTCTGCAGGTGGGCTCGCCATGTCTGCCTCTTCGGCTAGGGGGTACTGGAACTTAGATCGGGATGTGTTGGAGAGCACAAGCTTTCGTTAACGGCTTTTTGCATTTTCTTTCGGAGGTTGGAAGGCCTCCGGTCCTATGTGTGAGGGGGTGTTAGAGTGGTGGGATTTAGTTAAGGTTAGGATTAGGGCCTTTATAATAGGCATTGTAAGAGGAAAAAAAGGGAGGAAAGGACGGGAGGTGGATCGTATCCAAAGGTTGCTCGACTCGAGTACGAGGCAGGCAACCTCGCGGGTCGATTGACTGGGGAGAGATCAGCAGCCCTGAAGGCGCAGCTCAGGGAGCTGCAGAGCGGAAGGCTCGAGCTTTCATGGAGCGTGCGCCATAATGGTTTCTAGAACATAATGAGACTTGTTCCGCTATGTCTTTAAGTCGGTAGGAGTAGACAGAGTAGGAAGGTAATGAATGGGGTTAGGGAAGAAAATGGTATGGAGGATAGATAGTCTATTAGAGCCAGAGGAGATGGTCAGGGTGACAACTGACCATTTCCGAGGTTTATTTAAGGAGAGGGAAATAGATGTAGAGCAGGGAAATGTGTTTTTAGAACACTTGTCCTGGGCTGCGTTGCGCCCGGAGGACATTAGAGAAGCGATGGAGGCTCAGATTTCCCTAGAAAGAGAGTTGAGAGCGCTCTTAGGAGGATTGGAAAGGGAAGGTGCCCGGGATGGAATGGTTGCCGGCCGAGTTTTTATCTCAAGTTTTTGGGTATAACTTGGACCGGTGGTCCTTGAAGTCTTGAAGGCCATCCTTGGGACGGGGGGTCCCGGGGGGATCAATGGCTGTTGGGTGCTGTCACTTCTTTATAAGAAAGGGGGAAGTAACAGAACCTTGGCACTGGCGGCCGTTGACCATGCTGTGCTTAGCCTACAAGATACTTGCAAAGGTTTTTAGCAGACCGGATGCGCACAGCCCTTTCCCTACGTCGTCCCACGAGGATCAGACCGTGGCGGGGTAGAGGGTCGCTCGTCCGGTACCTCCTGCGGTTGTTCTTTCTCGTATCAGGCGAGAACGTAATGGGTGTGGTCATAACACGGTCCTCGTAGCGGAACAGCTGCCGTGGCCACTTTTGGCCATGCGGCCAAGTGGCTGCGTGCACACGCCTCGAGGTTGAAGTTGCCGAGTAGGTTTAGTTCTATATCGTGGAGCTCCGCCCCAGTAGGGGAGCTCTGCTCCCTATGGTTTACCCTCTGCCCTAGGGCAGAACAGCCTGAAGCAAATTTATGCACACACCTGCAGCCAATGGGAGCACAGGTGCCCCTATAAGAAGGGACCCGTTCCCTCAATCTACCTCCCATTTATCTTCAGCGACTGGACTAGAACTGAAGAAGCCAAGAAGTATTGAAGACTCAGGAAGAACTCGCCGTCGATATCCAGCCATCGACGTCTTCCAGCATGAGCACACCGGGCAATTTTCCACCCCCAAAAGCCCTTTTCAGGCTCTATGTCGATGTACTGACATGGCATCTACGGACCCCCACGACCTTTGTTTCGTGTGTTTGGGACCGCAGCACGCCAAGGAAGGTCTCGACAACCCTCCTAATCGCGCCTCCTGCACCCTCCTTCCTAGGAAGGAGAGGAAGCGGCGTTGGGCGTTTTTTAGAGAGGACATCCCCCTAGAGGATGTATTGTCCATTCTCGCCTCTGCTTCAGAGGCGTCTTCGGACAGTGCTGGCTCGGGGGACGACAAGGAGGGCACAGAGATGGATATCCCAGTGGGACAATCCGGGAGCTCTGGCGCCAACATTCAAGACCCCCTTTCCTTTGGAGAGCGTGAGGTCTGAGGGCTCCTTGGGCGAGGAACGACACGGGCTCCTGTTAGATCAGAAGCCTGTCCTTCGCGGCGGCCTCTCTGCGTTCGGACTTTCCCGAACTCATTGAGAAGGCTGCCAATCGACTGGAGATAGCGCTGCCCCCAGTTCCCCTCCCTGTGGAAGTGGATCTGATGGAAGGCGCGTCCCTACTCCAAGCCAAGGAAGGCGGCTGAGCCGATGGCTCCAGCCATGCCTTCCCTGGCAAATATGTCGAGGGCTCATGGGACTCACCTCTGGCGGCGCGTTCGCCGGCCAGAGCGTACATCCCATTCACCAGAGTGGCCGGTCCATGACGTGGGCAGCAGCAAAGGGAATCCCTAGGCTCGAAGGCGCCATGACGGCGTACTTAGTGCCGGGTTCGAGTCCCTGGGCAGCCTCCAAGAAGGCCACCCTACCGGCGCAAAAGGACAGGCTCACAGCACAGCTCTGGCCGAGAAGTCCTTCACGCTGGGAGCCCAGGGCGTGTCAGCAGCGAACAATATCGCCCTCCTCGCGGCGGCCTCCCTATCCCGTCTCACAACGGGTAGGTCAGAGTTGACCGGTGAGGAAATTGAGGAGGCGTCCAGGATTTCCGGAGCCATCCTTCACCTGACACAGGCTGTAGCAATTTGCGCAGGCAGAACCATGGCCACCTCGGTGGTCACAGAGCGTCACCTTTGGCTGTCCATGACGGCCATGAAGGAGACGGACAGGGCCTCGCTGCTCAACGCTCCCGTCTCCAGCGAGGGCCTATTTGGGGTCGCTGTGAAGGACGCAACAGAGCGTTTCGCTAAAATGGATGAGGAGAGGAAGCACCTAGCCAAACATCCTGCCGCTGGCGATGAAGGCTAGCAGAGCCCCAGCTATCCCGTCCACCTCCAAAGCCCCCAGTAGGTCTACAGGGAGTCGACGGGCCAGGCGACAGGCGTCCACCACAGGCGGCAAGCGAGCGGGCTCGGCCCCTCCAGCAGCGACAGTGGTAGCGACGGTTCCGCCGGCGAGGGAGGTCACCGTCAAGCCGACCTGGCAGCACCGGAAGGTCTCCCAGAAGAGGCGGCACCTATGACGAGGCGAGGGGGAGAGGACGGAGGACGGCTCGGCGCAAGACGCAATTGAGCCCACTGTTCCCCCCCACCCCACTGTTCAGGGCGTGGAGGGAGTGTTTTGTGATAATGTGAATAAAGAGCTGGTTCTCTCTGACCTTGTCAAAGAAGGACATTTCATCCATAACACACTACAGAACACTTCACGTTCTATAATTTTCTCTCACCATCCTGAGTGTAGCTCAACCCACCAAGAGTGCGTAGTTGAGCACACTCAGGAGAGAAAAGGGAAAAAGGTAGCAAGGCGCAGCCTTAGCTCACCTAATAAGGACCTTTTACTACAGACTCCTAGGAGTTCTGTAGTAAAGGTCTCACACAGCAGGCAGCAGTCTCTGTCCCAAGGTGACATGAAGAACGCAGCCGCTAGCTGGGAATGACGCCTTGCTGCAGGCTAATGCCTCAGCCAGCGCAGATCAGACCCATGCGACGTTTCAAGGAGGGCGAGACCGAGAATACTAGAGTTACAAGTGTAACCAACGTCCCCCATGGGCGCCCCCAGTGTATTCAGAACGTAACAATGCCCATGGCTCTGAGTGCAGCTCACCACACATAGAGTGTGCTGTTGAGCAGCCGCATGAGACCAGTGAAGAGGTATTGTGGCCCACACCTCGTTGGTACCAGTCAGAGATCACACTTTTCAGACTCTGTTGAGTACTGCAATGGATGGGTCTCATGGCAAGCAGCAGTCTCAGTCAGACAATGACATGATGACGCAATTGCTACCCGGGGAGAGCGCTCTGGCTCAGGTCAATGCCTCAGCCAGTGCAGTTCAGAACCGTGCTGCGTTCACGGAGGGCCGGATTACTGGAGTTACGGTCGTAACTAACGTATCAAGGCCTCCGATTCACTCAGAACGAGCTGATGTTTCCTCTCCCTTTCGAGGGGGGGGGCCCGCCTTGGGCTATTCCACCAACCCAGTGCTGGGGAATAGCGGCGGCGAGGGCCATAGAGGAATACAGGTCCTTCCTACTGGACGCACCACAGCTTCGTGCGCGCCCGCTTTCAATGCATTGCTGGCAGTGGCAACGAAGCTGTACCCTCTCAAGCTGGCTAGAACAGACGTTGCAGAAGGGTTATGCCCTCCAATCCCATGTCGGACCCCACCCCCGTTCAGGGAGTGGTGGAGACGGTGATGAAAACGCCGGACAAAGTAGCCGCTCTGATGTCAGAGATTACGGAACTTTTGGCGAAGGAGGCGGTCCACAGTAGTTCCCCGAGAGCAAAGGAACAAAGGGCTGTATTCGCCTTATTTCCTAGTGCCCAAAAAGACCGAGGCCGATTTTGGATTTACGCATTCTCAACGAGAGCATAACCAAACGGCCCTTCCGAATGCTGACGACAAAACGTCTACTGGAATGTGTCCAGAAAGGGGACTTTTGTACAAGCATAGACCTAAAGGACGCGTACTTCCATGTGCCGATACAATCACGTCACAGGAAGTTTCTGCGGTTCGCCTTTCAGGGGGTGGCGTACGAGTTCACGAGGATGAGCCATTCAGGTACGCCCTGGCACCTCGAACGTTTTCCCAATGTGTGGAGGCGGCATTGGAGCCGCTGCGTCGTCAAGGGATAAGGCTATTAGCCTACCTAGACGACCTGCTGGTTCTCGCCCCGTCAGCAGAGCTGGCGTTCACTCACACGACACAGACAGTGATTCATCTCACGCGTCTGGGGTTCGCTGTGAATTGGAAAAAGAGCCGCACCCTGGCCCAGTCATCAGATTGTCTACCTGGGAACTACAGCTAGACACTGTATTGATGAGGGCTCGAATATCGGACCCTCGAAGGGCAGCATTGTTGCTAGCCCTGAGGAAGTGTCGTCCGAATCACACAGTAACGGCGCTATCGATCATGTCACTTTTGGGTCTCATGTCGTCAGCCCACTCTGTGGTCCCCTTCTGCTGGGACTTCTGCACATGCGCAGAACACAGCGGTGGGTTCGCCCAACTAAGACTAGACCCAGTGCGTCAACGTCATCGGTTGGTGGTGGTTCCTCTCTCGCTAAGAGCAGACCTGGACTATTGGAGGAACTCGAGCGTTCTCACGCACGGAGTTCCGATGGGCAAGGTGTCATCCTACATTCCAGTGTTTACAGATGCCTCTCTGACTGGATGGGGAGGGACATGTCAGTCTCAAGCGATAGGAGGTGTATGGCCTCAATCAGGTCGTCACATCAACCTCCTGGAGTTGGAAACGGTTCGACTGGTTTTGACCCACTTCGCGTCTACCCTTCGGGGTCGCGATGTGCTGGTCTGGTCAGACAACCCGGACCACCCGGACCACAGTGGCTCACATAAAATCGCCAGGGAGGGGTCAGGTCTCCTGCCCTCCATCGGGCGGCAGAGGAATTGTGGCTGTGGGCTCACAAGCACCTTCGCTCGTTGAGAGCAGACACACATTCCGGGCTACTTGAACGTTAGGGGCAGACCTCATGTCAAGAGGGGGTCCTCGAGACGACGAGTGGTGTCTGCACCCGGACATTGTTCTCCGAATTTGGGAACAATTCGGGAGAGCCGAGGGGGACCTGTTCGCGGGTCACGCGTGAACGCGCAGTGTCCCCCTATGGTTCTCTCTGAGGGAACAGGAACGAGCCACCACTGGGAAGAAGACGCATTTGCGCACTACCCGTGGCCGAAAGTTCTCCTGTATGCATTCCCTCCGCTGTCTTGCATTCTCCCCACTGCTAGCCGGGGTGAGGTCAGAGGGAGCTTGTCAGTGATACTGATAGCGCCCCGATCGCCCGGGGGCTCTCCGTGGTTTGCGGAGATGTGTCAGATGTTTGATTGCGCCACCTTGGCCAATTTCCACATCGACGAGACGCGTTGACCCAGGCGGGAGGCTCGATAGGGCAGTGGCCCATAATCGGCCAAACCACTGAGGGCTTTGGTTCCTGAATGGGACAGGTTTGAGGCGCCGTGGGTTATCTGATGCAGTGATCAGAAACATACAAGGCGCACGAGCCAGTTTCACACTTCTAGGGTGTATACCAGCAGATGGAATGTTTTCTCACGATTGGTGTGGACACACAGGATGTAGACCCCATGAGCTGTCAGGTAGAGAGTGTGATCTCATTCCTGCAGTCTATGTTTGATAAGCAGAAATCGCCCTCCACCATTCGAGTGTTTGCAGCGGCAATTTTCAGCTGGTCATGAAGGGTTTAATGGAAAAAATGTGTTCAGTCACCCATTAGTGAAAAACGTTTCTTATTGGGACGCGGCGGCTTAGGCCAATGCTAGAGCTACGCTGCCCCAGTGGGATTTGGGCTTTGGTTCTCGAAGCGCTATGTAAGTCGCCGTTCGAGCCATTGAATCAAATACCCCTCAAGATGCTGTCTATCCAAGACGGCGCTGTTGCTCGCCTTGACTACCGCTAAGCGGGTCAGTGATTTGTGTGCACTGTCAACGAGACCCGACTGCCTTGCCATCAATTGGCGATCTGAGCAGAGCGGTGTTACGTCCTAACCCGGCATTTGTGCCGAAGGTTATTAACAGTGCATATAGATCACAGATCGTGGAATTGTGGGCTTTTTATCCCCCTCCCCATGGGGAGAGGAGTGAGGAAAAGCTTCATTTCTGTGCCCAGATGTACGCGCTTTGGCGTGTTACGTTGAGCGCACAGCAGCGGTTAGGTCCATCGCCTCAGCTGTTTGTGTGTCACGGTGCGGCTGCATTAGGTAGACCACTTTCAAAACAGCGATTGTCTCATTGGCTTTTGTGAAGGTATTGAGACGGCATACGAGGAGGTGGCGGGCAACAACCGCCTCAGGGTATCAGAGCGCACTCCACTCGTGGAGTAGCAGCTTCTACTGCCCTATTCAGAGGAACAGAGGTAGAGGATATTTGTAGAGCAGCGTCATGGTCGACGCCGTCTCCTTTTATCCGTTTCTATCTGTTAGATAGATGTCAATCAGGTCCGCTTTTGTTAGAGAGATGTATTCTGTTCTATCTATTAGATATGTCTTCTAACTCTTTGGCTCGATCTGTACTCAGCGTGGCTGAAGGGAGATTTTGAGCAAAATAGAGAGGAAAAGCAGGATTGTGACCATGTTCATAGGGTCCGCTTTTGTCAGAAGGACATATTATGGACAGACATGTTTTTTAACTCTTTGGCTCGGTCGGCTTTCAGCAGAGCTGAAAGGCGATTTTGAGCTAAGAAGAGAGGATAAAGCAGGACCATGGACTGGTTCCAATCAGGTCCGCTTTGGTTAGGAAAACATGTTTGGTGAGGATAGGCTTTTTAACTCTCAAGGCTTGATTGCACTCAGCGTAGCTGAAGGAGAATCTTGAGCTGGAGGAGAGAGAAGCAGGACGATGGACAGGTCTCTATCAGGTCCGCTTCTGGTGAAAGGCATATCTTGTGGCATGTCTCTTGACTGACAGTGTCAGTATTGTAGAGACATGTATTGAATTGACAGAATGTGAGGTCATCTATCTGATGTTCAGTTTAGTATGACTTATATTTTGTTCCTGCCTACTAATCTCTGGGTTCCATTGAGTGAGTAAGGCGGTCTATGGGACACATAATGTAGAGTGACATTTTATGTCATTCCATTTGTGGACGATAGTGTTGTCACAGAATATTGAGGCACGGCTATATCTGCTAGTACAGATTAGCATGGTTTCTATTCTGATGATCTGCCCACTAGTTATTGGCATTGCCATTGAGCTAGATGGGCGGGTCTATAACCGATGACGCGGTATATTGTGACGCCCCGGAATGGGTTTTTTAGTTGCAGTACTGCGGGAATTGGTTGCAGCCATTGCTAGGCTTGACCTTTTTTCATTTTTTAATGGGAAGTGTCAGGCTCGGCAGGGAGTACATTTTGGAGCGTTTCGCTCCGCCTTAAACCACTAGGAGCAGAGCTCCCCTATGGGGCGGAGCTCCACGATATAGAACGACTAGTTACCGGAGTGTAACTCCAGTTCTATGAGTGGAGCGGAGCCCCATAGGACTTAAGGCCCTGCCGACCCTCTCTAGTCTCGCTGAAGATAAATATCTCGGGAGGTAGATTGAGGGAACGGGTCCCTTCTTATAGGGGCACCTGTGCTCCCATTGGCTGCAGGTGTGTGCATAAATTTGCTTCAGGCTGTTCTGCCCTAGGGCAGAGGGTAAACCACTAGGAGCAGAGCTCCCCTATGGGGCTCCGCTCCACTCATAGAACTGGAGTTACACTCCGGTAACTAGTCGTTCACAGGCACCTGTACGAGGAGGTCAGACAGGCAGGGAGTCTGGCGCCGGTAGTGGGCATCCCAGGGGTCGAGTCTACAGTAGCGCAATGACTGTAGACAGTTACGCGTTCTGTTTGGTCTAGAGTCTACAGTCACTGTAGACTCTAGACCAATCAGAACGCGTAACTGTCTACAGTCGCTTGCGTCACTGAAAAAAAATCTCATTAGCAGCCTCGCAAAAATCGCATTAGCCCCGTATTTGGACCCGACTTTCGCTCATTACTTTATTGTAGTATATCATTCATTGTCTTGGGATTTGGTGGAAGTTATCTGAGACCCTTGGAGACCTTAACCAACGTTTTTTGTTTTGTGCGAATTTCGGTCTAGTTTTTCTCTTGATCGAGCCATTTCGGAGACCCACTGTTACGATCTTGCTGAGTTTACTGTCCACTGTCAGTTTTGTATGTCAATGAAGATGGCGAGCCCAGTAATCGCGTAATCAACCCAGATGCCCCTCCATATCGTCAGCAGGCCGTATTGGTGGCGACAAAAGAGGCCCGTTACTATCGGGAGAAAAGGATGCTCTTTCCCAAACCTCCACAAGGAGCTGCGGAACCAGGCTACAGCCTTGGCTCATGCAGAGAAGCTCCTTCGAGCGGAGGGTTATCCACACTCCTTCGCGTCAGCTGTGCCTGGGAAAGCTGGTGATACCATTTGGCCAGTATGAAAACGCATCTTTTCACTGGCTTGTGGAAAACGATGTGGGCTACTTGAAGTAGTAAGTATATTATTTTAATACCATTGGAGGCAATGCATTTTATTATACAATTTTAATGGCCATGCTTATAATAAATGGCAGTATACTTACAAGCACAGATCAGAGGAGACCACTCAACATAGGGAGGGGAGAGAGAGTGAACCAGGGAGTGAAAGACTACCTCAATGAATATGCAGAGAGTTTCCCCACAAGTCTGCATTCCTCCTGGAGGCCAACATCGACAGGGTGTATTTTACGGTCAGAGGAGGGTTTGAGGGAGGAAAGCACCTTCAGGAGATGTGGACTCTCTACAGCAAGTACCCCACCCAAAAGGACAGGCCAGAGCTATTCAGTGAGGAGGAGAAGGAGATAATTAAAGAAAGCATACAGTTCTGTTAGGAGGTGGCTGCACACACCAGGACCCACATCACAAGTGTGCAGATGAAGCGGTTTTCAGGAAATATATTGTTGACAAGGAGCAAGTAAGTTGTATGTAATGGGAAGAGCCAGAATAGCATGGTAAATTATTTTCAATATTAGAGATATTTTTAATCACTAAATGTTTTTTTTGCTTTTGATAATTAAAAAGCTGGGTACATCATAAAAAATTCTATATAGTTACAATAAATTTTGTTGTCCAGCAACCGCAGGCAAGCACCTCCAAGTGTGATCCTTCATCATGGCCCAGTGGACGACAGTGAACTGTTAGCTGCAAGCCAGGCTGTTGAAGGTAGGGTGAGTTACAGAGTAAACAGACATGAAACCGTAAAAAATTTAAAAATTATACAAAACAACTTTGTTTGGAAAATTCCCACAGACACAATCAAAACAGTTCGAGCCCCCTGTCCGGCCCAAGCAGCCCGAGCCCCTGTCCGGCCCAAGAAGCCCGAGCCCCCTGTCCGGCCCCAAGCAAGCCCGAGCCCGCGTGTCCGGCCCAAGAAGCCCGAGCCCGCTGTCCGGCCCAAGCAGCCCGAGCCCGCTGTCCGGCCCAAGAAGCCCGAGCCCGCTGTCCGGCCCAAGCAGCAGCCCGAGCCGCCTGTCCGGCCCAAGGAACTGCTTGAACCCCCTGTCAGGCCCAAGAAGCTCGAGCCCGCTGTCCGGCCCCAAGAAGCCCGAGCCCAGACGCTGGTCCGGCCCAAGCAGCCCGAGCCGCTGTCCGGCCCAAGAAGCTTGAACCCGCTGTCCGGCCCAAGAAGCTCGAACCCGCTGTTCCGGCCCAAGAAGCTCGAGCCCCCTGTCCGGCCCAAGCAGACCGAGCCCGCTGTCCGGCCCAAACAGCCCAAGCCCCCTGTCCGGCCCAAACAGCCCGAGCCCCCTGGCAACTCCACAGAGTCCCCGTCCACAGCACAGGATCATGAGGGTCAGCCTTTTCCCACGGAATCACCTCTGAGTGACTCCCCTGTAAGTAAAAATTCACATTATATGCAAACAATGTCAAGGAGAACAATTTGTTTAACATGTTGGTTTTTTTTTTTTTTTTAATTGGTTGTATGTTTTGACATTCATTTGTACTGTACTAACCAAAGTAATGTAAAATAAATAAGTAATAACTAAGTGTGTTTTGTATGTGTTGTGTGTTGCAGGTGGAGCTAGAGGGTTTGGGTGCGTCTGTGGGAAAACCCCAATGGCATCCTCATCTGCAGACATTTCCTGGCTCAAAGACCACAATGAAAGAGGGCTGTTCACAACCCGTTCAAATCTATAAGGACAAAAGTGGTCTGTTCAGGAGGCGACGGGTGATGAAATCGGACCGCATGTGGGTTTTACCCAGAAGAACCTCCCGGCTACGTCAGGGGTGCCCCGCCAACTCCAACAACAGTTTTTTCGGAGTCGTGTTTTGTGTGGCGTCCTGTTGGAGTGTGGAGGTACTCCCTGAAGTGTCCTCGAGGGGATCAGTGTCTGGGGTAGAGGACGGAACGTGCACCTCTACAAAGTCTGGCTATCACCACCGGGTATAACTCACTTCACCTTTGTTAGAGTTTTTTTACATTAGTTATTACTATGTATGTAAACATGCAAGACAAAAAAAGAGCCAGAAAGCCATATCCTGCTATTGGCCTTTTTTTAATAAGAGTTTTCTCCCCATATGTACTTTAGGTACGTCACATCTGTGACGTGTCCACCTGGTACACCATGCTCACTGAGGTCCTGTGCTGTGGACCATGTACAAAAGCGGCCAGAAGCGGAGAAGGTGGCACAAAAAAAAAAAGGGTCGGGTGGCTTGCGTGGGATGCCGCTATTTTGTCCCAGCTTAGCGAGGCTCACCAAGCTATGTTCCCTGCCATCCCTCACCAGCAAAGTGAGTATACTGAACATAATGTGTGCGTTTGACAGACCTGGAAGTGTCACTCAAATCCACCTGAACATATTGATTGTTGACTCTACTTATAGGCGTGGCGTGGATAGGACTGTTGTGCGCCTTCTGAGGGACCGGACGGAAGGGAACACCATGGTCAAGGTGTGGCGGGCAGATACAGGAGAACCACGTTGAAGAGTACCTTCAGCGTAAGGACCTGTACACCACACTCCTCATGACTGTCGTGAAAACTGGAGGGATCGTTTCTGCACTAAGCACACTTTCCAGGCTCCACCTACCTCCAAGAGAGCTCCCCTCCGCGCGGCTCCTGCGCCACGCCTTCCTGCTGGCGGAGGCCAACAACGTGCAGGATTACAGGAGCCAGATCCTCTCCACTTTTGTGCACTGTGCTGAAAATGGATTCCACCAAGAAAGTATGTAAATCATGCAAAACATCTTGCAGTATTGTTTGGTTTTTTATTAAGTTTTAAATTGAACCCATTTTTCCCACATTGTTGTAAAGTGATTAAGAAAAATCACATATCAATAAAATCTAACAGGTTATCTCATTATGCACACTTGACATGTTTTAGGTGGTGAAGAAGCTGTCTGGGGAGGGTGGAGGCTCAGCTGAGTGGTTCACCAGCATCGGAAACGAGCACTCCCAGATAGTTTCATTTGTGCTGACCTGTGAGGAGTCCACAGAGAAGCTGAAACCGATGTGCCTTGGGGTCATGGGAGAGGTTCCGGCTGGCCAATCAACCAGTCCCAAAAATTATATACGTGGACCGTGGGTGTTGCCGTGCGCAGGGCCCAACAGCGCTGGGGATTTTGTTCCAGCCTTGGGTTGGACAACGGGATGGTTGTCCGTCTGGACATCTTTCACTGGATCCACCGGTTTGATGCAGCCATACGCACAGAGTCCCACTCAAAGTATGCTGCATTCAAGTCTGTCCTGCGCTAGCTGGGGGAGTGCTTGGCCTATAACCGCTCAGACCTGGAGCTGCTCATCAAGGCCATGAGAGCCAAGGACCCTGGCAACGCTGATGACTGTGTCAGATGAGGATATTGTCCCGCCTCTACATTTACCAGGGAGCACCTCAAACACCACGTGCGGAAGGGTCACACTGGGAGCTCAGGAAACATTCCGGCTCATCCATCTGGCCATTGAGGAGCTGAAAGGGTCCCGCAGGCTGGACGAGAGCGGAGTGAGCCTTTTCAAAACACCTGGTATATAAAAGACCTCATTCAAAAAAAGTTATACAACAACCTGATACGGATAGAGTTGCATACAAAGTGAACATAACTCACTGTATGCATGCATGTATGTTATGTATTTACAGAGGCCATTGATGAGATGTGGGCAGGCCAGCAGCGACACCTGGAGTGCATCCAGGATCCCACCAGACATGAACATGTATAGGGTGGCGCGTACCACAACCATTAACAATGTGGACCTACCTACTACAAATGTCTGCGTGGAAGCAACAGCCTGGAAGGATTCCACAAAGCTCTGCCGAACATGATTCCAGGTACACAGGTGTATTCTCTATACTTGTAACAAATTAAATATGTGACCCTGTCATTAAGCAATAATGACAGGAGAGGGGGGGTGCGATTGTACTTATGAATATATCACAGCTGTGATTTGGATATAGCTTAATACAACCATTCTACAAATTGCCATTTATTAGTTAACAGTAATAAGCCACAACAGATTATGATTTGTTTCTTTTTTTAATCATTTATTTTCCTCCGCCAACACAAAAAAGATCTGCAACTGGACTTCGGACTTGACTTTTGCCAAGCAACACAAACAAAAAAACATTTATTAGAACACCTGTAAAGCGGAGTGATACATGTAGTTAAAAGTCCCCGTGCAGTAACGCTCAATATAGGAACTCATGGAATGCCCATTGTCCAATCAAACTAATTAGTTGAAAAAGTGGAACTAACTGTTGTATAATACCTTCAATATTGATTTTCAGGTCCCCACTGTGCAGCACGGCCCTATCAGGTTTACCTGATCAGTGGCATTGCACGGTGGAACTCTGACAGGAGCGGGGATGCCGTGTTTGGTGGCAAAGGACGGCACCACAGGACCTATTCGGCGCCGCTGATGATCGCCTCAACGCTCGCTGTCAGCAGCTGTTCGGAGAGACTGTGGAGGAGAATTTCCGGGCCCCTGCTGATGTCTCTTCCAACGAGCTGCTCGGGTTGGAGTACCTGTTCAGCCAGAGCACGGGGGAATCTGGGCCTTCTCTCTTCAGGACATTGTCAACGATGGACCTGGTCCAGAAGAGGAGGTGCTCCGACCTGGGCAGCCTGATCCAGATGACGCAGACGAGGCGTACCAGAGCGATGTGGAGGCACACGACCGTGCGCTGGATGCCGTCCTGCCCCCACATCACACTCACCAGCGACGAAAACCGCCACTGTTCACCCTCCGGCCTTTGTGAGTAGCCGTGTGTCTGCTAGAATGAAATACAATGCACCAGTTACTGAAAAAGACAACATATTTGAACTTACCACATTCATATGGCTTTTTCTTTTTACAGGAGGATGCCTGCAGTCCAAACCCTCTTCCTGGCTTTCCTAAGTTGGAAATGTTCTGCTCTGTGCTGGTGGAGATTGGCCTGGCAAAGAAAAGCTGTCACTCACCACCGAGCAGAGAAAACCAGGTCCTTAAAGCCTGGAATGCCGTGGAGGAGCATGACAAGCAGCCACAAAAGTTCAACCAGTTGTACAGAACACACTGGGGCAACACCCTCTACTGCCTGCCGCAAAAAGGGACGATCTTGTTGACGCTGCTCTGATACAGAGGGTAAAGATGGCCAAGCGCTACGCACCAGCGCAACAGGACATCAGTGCTCAGCACAACAGGCTGATGTACACGCTGGTGAAACTGTTGTGGTTGCGCTCACCTCAAGGCTCTCGCAACAGTCCTGAGAAGAGAACCCTCTTGAAGGCGTACGAGCGAGTCCAGCACCGGATTTTAGTGGAGGATCCAGTCCTGTGCAAAGCAGGCATTCCTCTACCCAAGATTAACAGCAAGACTGTGCAGGACTTTATCCGTCGCCAAGAGAGGCTCCTCAACTTGCACGCCACAAAACAGCCCTCCACCATCACTAAGACCACCTCCATCTCATCTGCAGACCTTCCACCAGCACCACATCAGCCTGCAGTCCTCCCTCCACCAGACTACCCCCTGATGGAATATGTGCCCACACCCAGCACAGCAGGACCAAGGTGTTAAAGGGAAGGACAGATATGATGGCACCACTCTCCCGGCCTCAGCCACCGATGCCACATTTGCTACTGCCACCACCAGTGAGAAAACCCAACGCCCCCTCTACCATCACCAGACCTGTGCCCTCCCTCTCTGCATCTACAGCAACCCCAGGAATTGCTGGCCCCTCCACATGGCCCATAATGCCTGCTAGTGAGGCAAATCCAGGGATTGATGGTCCACCTAAATCAGTCCCTCCAACTCTGCCCAAAATGCCTACTACAATTGGCACAGCACACAGTAGTACTTCATTCTGGGCAAGAGCTACGCAATTCAAGCGGAAGCATAAGGAACACTCCTCAGAAGTAGGAGCCAAAGTGTCAAGGGTGCAAAATCTGTACACTCTGTGGCCAAACAACCCAGGGACATAAAAAATACAAAAAAAAGAGTTTCTGCCCTACAAATATGATGTCCCCATCAAAAGGTCTGGACAACAAAGTGTACAGCAGCTACGAACACTTCACCTCTGTTGTTGACAAGTTGTAGTAATATAAATATGTTGTAATAAATCTGTAAATATGGGACGGTTGCATTGTACATATGGTAAATAGGCTTTGATTTTATGACATTTTATATTGTCTAACTTATATTGTCTACACTGTAGTGCTGTGTTTTTTATAAGTGTTCCCCAATATACATGCACTTTATTCATTAAAGTGGTCAGTGCTACAGTAACAGTTGTGGAATATCAATTAATGAATTGAACAATGGGGTTATATTTGTATGTATCAAAAACATAAAGACACAGATAAAGTAACTGAGGTAAGGAAAATGTGCCAATAGCACAATGAAATCAGATCATTTTGCACATATTTTAGTAGAAAAGGTAAAGCCCAAAACAACATTAAATTTCCTTGGGAAAAAACTAAATAGGAGGCATGGAAGCAGTTATTGCCATCTATCAGTTCAATCTGTCCTGAAGTTCAATTAATTCTGTTTAACTCACACACTGACAAACACCATATAATTACTTATCCCACGCTCCAAACTTCCAGCCAATCACGATCAGGGGCAATTGCACTACTCTACGGCGCATCCCCCATTCGCGGCAGTGGTGTGGGAGGGAGTGCAGGCGCAGGCGCGGGGCCTGGACAATAGACTCAAGGACCTGAATTGGTTGAGCCTCCACAAGTGTTTGCCGGTACGGTCCATCATGTACCGACATGGCTTGGCGAGATCCCCCACCTGCCCATGGCCGTCTTGTGGCAGGGAGGAGACTGTGCGTCATGTATTTTTGGGACTGTGCCTTTGCCGGAGTAGTATGGGCTAGGGCACGGGTGGTTGTTAGGAAGGGTAAGAGGGGATTTTGTGTTGACGTGGGCGAAGTTAGAGAGAGGGTGTAGGGAGAGAGCGAGAGGGACGGATAGGGATAGGTTTCTGCTCTGGCTTCTCATGAGTCTCTTTAAACGGGGGCTGTGGGAAGCCAGGCAGAACATGGTCAAGACAGGGAGAGATTGGGGGGTGGAAGGGGTAGTGAGGAGGGTGGAAGGAGATTTGAGGGGGAGGATGAAGAGGAAGGAGAGGAAGTGGGGGCAGCACGCTGCCCGGGAGAGGTGGAAAGGGGGTTTAGGGCTGGGGTTAAGTTAGATGGTTTAATGGGATAGTTTAGGGACGGAGAGATATAGGGAGAGGTAGTTTGTAGGATGATGGGGCGGGAAGATGCTCCCCTGAGTTTTGTTTGGGGTTTTGTTTTTGTTTTGATTTTAAAATGCCAATATTATTCGAGTTGGAATTAAATGTATGATTTTGTAAAGTATGAATGGCATTGAGTGTAATAAATTATAAAAAATAAAAATAAAAAAAATAACATCAGTTCTTATCAGTTTAATATCTGATACGTCCCCCATTGGGGGACTACATATTAAATGGATTTTTCGAACAGGGAGTCGGAAATGGGGCTTGCTCCGTCCGCTCCACGCATCGACCCGGTATTGCAGTACCTCCGGGAACGGTGCAACACTTTTCTCCCATTGTCAAGGAAAACAACTACACGGAGGTAGGTAAAACAGCCAGCAGAAGAAGAGAGGAAAAAAATAAAAATAAAAAAAATATTCCAAACTGAAAGAAGGGCGAAGCGCTTTTTGTGCGGTCCAGCGTTTTTCCCTCCATTTTTCTTATAAAAATAAAATAAAAATATATATACAGTGGGGAGAACAAGTATTTGATAACCTGCAAAATCGGCAGTGTTTCCTACTTACACAGCATGTGGAGGTCTGTAATTTTTATCATAGGTACACTTCAACTGTGAGGGACGGAATCTAAAACAAAAATCCAGAAAAAATCATTGTATGAATTTTAAGTAATTAATTTGCATTTTATTGCATGACAGAAGTATTTGATACATCAGAAAAGCAGAACTTAATGTTTGGTACAGAAACCTGTGTTTGCAATTGCAGAGATCATATGTTTCCTTTAGGTCTTGACCAGGTTTGCACACACTGCAGCAGGGATTTTGGCCCACTCCTCCATACAGACCTTCTCCAGATCCTTCAGGTTTCGGGGCTGTCGCTGGGCAATACGGACTTTCAGCTCCCTCCAAAGATTTTCTATTGGGTTCAGGTCTGGAGACTGGCTAGGCCACTCCAGGACCTTGAGATGCTTCTTACGGAGCCACTCCTTAGTTGCCCTGGCTGTGTGTTTCGGGTCGTTGTCATGCTGGAAGACCCAGCCACGACCCATCTTCAATGCTCTTACTGAGGGAAGGAGGTTGTTGGCCAAGATCTCGCGATACATGGCCCCATCCATCCTCCCCTCAATACGGTGCAGTCGTCCTGTCCCCTTTGCAGAAAAGCATCCCCAAAGAATGATGTTTCCACCTCCATGCTTCACGGTTGGGATGGTGTTCTTGGGGTTGTACTCATCCTTCTTCTTCCTCCAAACACGGCGAGTGGAGTTTAGACCAAAAAGCTCTATTTTGGTCTCATCAGACCACAGGACCTTCTCCCATTCCTCCTCTGGATCATCCAGATGGTCATTGGCAAACTTCAGACGGGCCTGGACATGCGCTGGCTTGAGCAGGGGGACCTTGCGTGTGCTGCAGGATTTTAATCCATGACGGCGTAGTGTTACTAATTGTTTTCTTTGAGACTGTGATCCCAGCTCTCTTCAGGTCATTGACCAGGTCCTGCAGTGTAGTTCTGGGCTGATCCCTCACCTTCCTCATGATCATTGATGCCCCACGAGGGGAGATCTTGCATGGAGCCCCAGACCGAGGGTGATTGACCGTCATCTTGAACTTCTTCCATTTTCTAATAATTGCGCCAACAGTTGTTGCCTTCTCACCAAGCTGCTTGCCTATTGTCCTGTAGCCCATCCCGGCCTTGTGCAGGTCTACAATTTTATCCCTGATGTCCTTACACAGCTCTCTGGTCTTGGCCATTGTGGAGAGGTTGGAGTCTGTTTGATTGAGTGTGTGGACAGGTGTCTTTTATACAGATAACGAGTTCAAACAGGTGCAGTTAATACAGGTAATGAGTGGAGAACAGGAGGGCTTCTTAAAGAAAAACTAACAGGTCTGTGAGAGCCGGAATTCTTACTGATTGGTAGGTGATCAAATACTTATGTCAGCAATAAAATGCAAATTAATTACTTAAAAATCATACAATGTGATTTTCTGGATTTTTGTTTTAGATTCAGTCTCTCACAGTTGAAGTGTACCTATGATAAAAATTACAGACCTCTACATGCTTTGTAAGTAGGAAAACCTGCAAAATCGGCAGTGTATCAAATACTTGTTCTCCCCACTGTATACTTGGTTTGGCATTCACCAGGATAGTGTCTGTCGTTCTTTTTTTGGTGAAAAAAAGAACAAATACTTCACCAGGATAGTGGGTCTGTGTCTGTCTGTCTGTGACTTTTTCCCCACAGCCCCCGAAAACTTGGCGAGTGGGTTCGGGGACAACCCGCGAGAACCCGGCCTTGAGTAAACAGAGTGCGTCTCGGGCCCCGACCTCTGACTTCCATACGACTCTGGTTTCTCTTCATTACGCACAAGCCTTTCGCCTTTTACTAAAGACTTCCGTGGAGAGGAACACTTACGAGTTCAACGTATTTTTGGAGGGGCTTTGCTTCTGGCAGAGCCCGATATCTTGTTTCAAGAGAAATCAACAGAGACAGCGTCTGCCTGCCTGCCTGCCTGCCTGCCGCGCAGACTTTTTGCTCAGGCATTTGAGTTCGTGCTGGCTGACCGGCGTATTTTTCCAGTCAAAGTAGTCACTCGGCCAATTGAATTCAAGCCCGACAACGACGACTGGCGTATTTTCCGGCCTTTGAACAAATAGTAGCACTGGGGCCTGTTGCACAAAAGTAGAATTAAGACATCCGGGATAAATGACTCAGCTGAGCTCAATGAAGCCAAAACATGTGCGTCCAGGCTTAATTGGTTGCACAAAGACCAAGCCAGGATGAGCAGACACGGATTCATTAAGCCAGGTGAAACCAATCCTGGATAGGTGCGCGCTCACGGCTCACTCAAATAGACCCCGCCACAGATCACAGATTAACTGATTTACCATGGCAACTAGAGCCGCGTACTTTTCCCCGTCGGAAGCACAAATCCTCATGGAGGCATACGAGGAGGTAAAAGATATAATTAAGAAGAAAGGCAACACCGCCACAGTGATAAAGCAAAGAGAAAAAGCGTGGCAAAGTATTGCAGACCGCCTGAATGCGTAAGTAGTGCACAATTACACACTCACCGCTCCGCTGAAACATCACAATTTACAATTCAAATATTTAATTCACATCTCCAAAAATGCAGTTGTACTGTAATTATGAAACGGTTAAATTTTTAATTGAAATGCACTGCAGATATGAGTGAAATTGTGTAAAGTAACTCCATCACACTGTATAAAGCTATGATACATTTTTTGATATTTTTACTGAAAACAAGACAAAAATACCAAGTAATTTTTTGCAGTGTGACTCCATTAAATGTGTGTGTGTGTGTGTGTGTGTGTGTGTGTGTGTGTGTGTAGATTAAACATGAACGGGCCAAAACGGGACATGGCAGCAGGTCAAAATCAAATACAAGAACATTCTGCAGAATGGTATGGTCCCTGACTAATATTTAACAAAGCACAAGCATATATTGTACCCAGAAGGTGCCTGCTCACACATTGTCTGTACTGTTTTAGCAGTGAAAAAGAATACCCACAGACAAGGCACGGGTGGTGGGTCACCAAAGGCTGACCTTACCCCAGCAGAGGACATGGCCTTGGAGCTAAATAAAGGCAGGCCCGTCTTAGAGGGGATCCCTGGGGGGAAAGAGACGAGCATAGGTTCCTCCCAAGATGCCACCCGCTTCATTCAAGGTATGTCCTTCCATCTCTACATGGGATACAACCACATTCATATTGAATCAATTTGGACTGTCTGACTTTGGTTTACCTATTGCCTTGCAGTGTCTGGCAGCACTGTGTTCCTGTTAGAGCCACCAGCACAAGCACCAGACGATGCTGATCCAGTGAGTACTCCATCAAAGGCATACTGTAGGCCTGGCATGTCTTGTCTACTAGCTTCAATATGAATCCGATTAAATGTGATAGGGTGAAGGCCCCAGTGCAGCAGCAACAGCACATGATGGAGACGATGATGAGGAGGAGACCATCTCTCTGGATTCCAGAAGGCATGAGGTATCATGTTAAGACTGTGAAAGTACTATTTACTCTACAATGGTAAAGAGTCCTCATCAAAATCAAAAAATCTAATTTCTTTTACAGGACCCAGATGCTATACAGTGGGAAAACCAGCCTGGCAACATAGTGCGTATTAATAAAAGGACACCACATCCTGCCAAATTCCAGCTGCGCTAATTGTATTGTGTTCACAGAGCTCACAAGCTATCAGAAAGTTGTATGGCAACCACCTCCGGCGCCAAATAGAACTGGCAGACATAGACATTCAGTACAAGAAGAAAAAGATGGAAAATCTTGCACTGGAGTCCGAAATAAAAAAGAGGACAATTAGGAAACTGGACCTTGAAATAAAAAAACTTGAGAGGGAGGTGAGATATGCCTTCAATGTACACTGTATGCTAACTGTAACACAAATGTATTAATCATTATTTTTCTTTCCTCCCCCAGCTCCAAGAAGATGACACAGCTCAATATAAAAATTAGGTATATTCTCGTAAAGTCAAGTGAGCCATGACATATGAGCTCTTATTGTGAGCACACAGGACGGTGGCATCTTTCTAAGGTTTTTTTTTATTTTCCCAGCAATCAGTACAACCAAGTCATCGTTATAAGGCATCGCCCTCTTTTGCCCTCCCCCCCAGCACCAGGTGTGGCCACTAGCCTATATGAAGGCCCAAAATTGTGTGTTCCTTTCTGCTCTGACAATGGCATGCCCATTCGTGCGCGATGATGTGGTGGATGAAGAAGCACTTGTGCTGAGGAGAGCCTTCAGGCGAGAAAGGGTCTTCAGGGACCGGTTGGACCCACTGGCCTTCCCTGATGACCATCTATATGAAAGATACAGGTTTTCTGCAGATGGCATCAGGTATCTATGCAGACTACTGGGTCCCAGGATTAAGCACCGCACTGCACGGAGCCATGCACTGAGTGTGGAGCAAATGGTTTGTGTGGCCTTGCGCTTTTTTGCTAGTGGAGCCTTCCTGTACTCAGTGGGGGATGCAGAACAGCTGAACAAGGCCACAATTTGCCGCACAATAAGGAGTGTGTGTCTGGCTATCAAAGCATTAGCAGATGTCTTCATCTCCTTCCCTGGCCACAGAAGACTCTGTGACATCAAAGAGGAGTTCTATAGGATTGCAGGTAAGAGGATCTACAAATTACAGGACAACTGTTAACACATAGTAGGATACTCATTACTTTGTGTGACAGGTTTCCCAATGTCATTGGTGCAGTGGACTGCACACACATAAGGATAAAAGCCCCCTCAGGTGCCCATGAGGCCGATTTTGTGAATAGGAAATCCTTTCACAGCATTAATGTTCAGGTGAACATAACTTTTTGATATTGTCCATTGACGAACACTCTGCATTGCCAGTGATGTGCATTGATTGGTGTAATATTCCTCATCTTATGATTTCAGATGGTCTGCAATGCTGACTGTGTGATCAGCAATGTTGTGGCAAAATGGCCTGGCTCAGTCCATGACTCCAGAATCTTTCGGGCCTCTGAAATCTATCAGTGCCTATCACAAGGTAAGCCACACAACCCCTATTTATAACCATCATGGCTGTGTCAAGAATATCACTGTGTTTATGAGGTAGTAATGATGAGATTTTGTGTTGACAGGTGAATTCTCTGGTGTGTTGCTGGGAGACAGGGGGTATGGCTGCCAGCCTTTTCTCCTGACACCTTTCACAGACCCCCAGGAAGCACAGCAGGCCTACAACCATGTCCATGCCAGGACCAGGGCCAGAGTTGAAATGACCTTTGGCCTCCTGAAGGCACGCTTTCACTGCCTTCACAAATTAAGGGTCAGCCCTGTTAGGGCATGTGATATTACTGTGGCTTGTGCTGTCCTCCACAATGTGGCCTGCCTGAGGAAGGAGAGGGCCCCCAGAGTGCCACCAGCCATGGACTGGGACAATCCGGCAATCTTCCCTGATGACGACAGTGGTCGGCTGCTGAGGGACCAATATGTGTTGAATTATTTTAGTTAGTATGTGTGCTTTCAATTTTGGTTAAATATGTCCTGCGGTGGCAGAGGAATTTGGGTTTTTTTGGGTTCGTTTTTTTACGAATTTGGCCTCTTATGATGTTTGTGCGGTATACTGTGTGTAATACAAGGCTGCAGGGAGGCTACTGCATCCATTCATTTGTCTGTTCAGTTGATGTGTATGGATTTGTCCTGCATTTATTTTTAGTGTGCAGACATGCAGGGTGTGTTATATACAGACCTTTGAATGTGTATGTATCATTTTGTATAATATGCTTGGATTCTGTGCTTTCCATCTTGTAGAGTCACTGTGACTTCAGTTTCGAAAGGAGCTGATGGTTTACCTGCTTTGTTTTGTCCTTATTCAATAAAGGAACATAATGTTACACATTGTGTTTTTTATATTCATATGGAATGTGTATTTGTTTATATGACAGAGTACTAGGGCCACACTGAAGAAAAAGGATAAAGTCATAAATTTATGAGGCTGGTTCTTTCTGCAGAAAAGCTACATATTGTTTTTACAGTTTTGATACTTATGACAATGTGATACTTAATATTCTGGCACATCAGCATGTCTTTGTTTATGAAACCATACTGAAGTACAATTTCACGAAATGCCCCACATCTGTCATTTTAACAACTGTCCTCCTTTAAAACAACTGGTTACAATATTATGACTTGTGTTTTTTTCCCCTCTGTGGCCCTAATATTCTATCATTTTATATATATATAGCCTTATAGTCTATGGGAAACTGTAAATTATCTAATGATAGCAACATCATCTAAAAATCATTTTTTATCCAAAATCATTGAAATTAATGATCACAAACGTTTAAATAATGACAGTGGGTCTAGTTATATGTGATAACAATGTATAGTGAGCAGTGAAATAACTATTGGTTTCCATTTGTGGTGACTGCTGACTGACAGTAGGGATGAGATTAAATAGATCCTGGAATTTAGCCTGGTCTGGAGCAGGCTAGCTCCACAGAATAAATCTCCATGGTAATTTATACCATAACATATCCTCCTGCCCCCTATCCATCTTTAGTGCAACCGGATTACGGATCAATTGAGCCAGGATCACCAAGATATCCTGGCTTAATCCCTTATCCTAGTTTTGTGCAACAGGCCCCTGGACGTAAAGAGCTAGTAAGCACTTGACGCATTAGCGACTTTTTGGAAAAAAACATATTTTTGGAGGGGCTTTGCTTCTGGCAGAGCCCGATATCTTGTTTCAAGAGAAATCAACAGAGACGGCGTCTGCCTGCCTGCCGCGCATGTCACGATCGTCAGGGAGAGACCAATGCGCAGCGTGTTGAACAAACATACTTTAATTAGTTAAAGTTTAAACAATACAAAACAAGACAAGAAACGACTCGTGACGTCCACGGTATCAATGACCAAACACGGAACAAAAACCCACAAACCCAAAGGGAAAAACATACAGTTTAAATATGGCTCCCAATCAGAGACAACCAGCCAACACTCGTTGCCTCTGATTGGGAGTCACACAGGCAAACATAGAAATCAACAAACTAGAACCCCCAACATAGAAATAAACATAGAATAAACACACCCTGGCTCAACAAATAGAGTCCCAGAGCCAGGGTGTGACAGCGCAGACTTTTTGCTCAGGCATTTGAGTTCGTGCTGGCTGACCGGCGTATTTTTCCAGTCAAAGTAGTCACTCGGCCAATTGAATTCAAGCCCGACAACGACGACTGCCGTATTTTCCGGCCTTTGAACAAATAGTAGCACTGGACGTAAAGAGCTAGTAAGCACTTGACGCATTAGCGACTTTTTGGAAAAAAAACATATTTTTTGGAGGGGCTTTGCTTCTGGCAGAGCCCGATATCTTCTTTCAAGAGAAATCAACAGAGACGGCGTCTGCCTGCCTGCCTGCCGCGCAGACTTTTTGCTCAGGCATTTGAGTTCGTGCTGGCTGACCGGCGTATTTTTCCAGTCAAAGTAGTCACTCGGCCAATTGAATTCAAGCCCGACAACGACGACTGGCGTATTTTCCGGCCTTTGAACAAATAGTAGCACTGGACGTAAAGAGCTAGTAAGCACTTGACGCATTAGCGACTTTTTGGATAAAAAACATATTTTTGGAGGGGCTTTGCTTCTGGCAGAGCCCGATATCTTCTTTCAAGAGAAATCAACAGAGACGGCGTCTGCCTGCCTGCCTGCCAAACTGCCGCGCAGACTTTTTGCTCAGGCATTTGAGTTTGTGCTGGCTGACCGGCGTATTTTTCCAGTCAAAGTAGTCACTCGGCCAAATTGAATTCAAGCCCGACAACGACGACTGGCGTATTTTCCGGCCTTTGAACAAATAGTAGCACTGGACGTAAAGAGCTAGTAAGCACTTGACGCATTAGCGACTTTTTGGAAAAAAAAAAAAACATTTTTGGAGGGGCTTTGCTTCTGGCTGAGCCCGATATCTTGTTTCAAGAGAAATCAACAGAGACGGCGTCTGCCTGCCTGCCGCGCATACTTTTTGTTCAGGCATTTGAGTTCGTGCTGGCTGACCGGCGTATTTTTCCAGTCAAAGTAGTCACTCGGCCAATTGAATTCAAGCCCGACAACGACGACTGGCGTATTTTCCGGCCTTTGAACAAATAGTAGCACTGGACGTAAAGAGCTAGTAAGCACTTGACGCATTAGCGACTTTTTTGAAAAAAAAACATTTTTGGAGGGGCTTTGCTTCTGGCAGAGCCCGATATCTTGTTTCAAGAGAAATCAACAGAGACGGCGTCTGCCTGCCCTGCCGCGCATACTTTTTTGCTCAGGCATTTGAGTTCGTGCTGGCTGACCGGCGTATTTTTCCAGTCAAAGTAGTCACTCGGCCAATTGAATTCAAGCCCGACAACGACGACTGGCGTATTTTCCGGCCTTTGAACAAATAGTAGCACTGGACATAAAGAGCTAGTAAGCACTTGACGCATTAGCGACTTTTTTGAAAAAATACATTTTTGGAGGGGCTTTGCTTCTGGCAGAGCCTGATATCTTGTTTCAAGAGAAATCAACAGAGACGGCGTCTGCCTGCCTGCCTGCCTGCCTGCCTGCCGCGCATGTCACGATCGTCAGGGAGAGACCAATGCGCAGCGTGTTGAACGAACATACTTTAATTAGTTAAAGTTTAAACAATACAAAACAAGAAACGACTCGTGACGTCCACGGTATCAATGACCGAACACGGAACAAAAAACCACAAACCCAAAGGGAAAAACATACAGTTTAAATATGGCTCCCAATCAGAGACAACCAGCCAAAAGCTGACACTCGTTGCCTCTGATTGGGAGTCACACAGGCAAACATAGAAATCAACAAACTAGAACCCCCAACATAGAAATAAACACATAGAATAAACACACCCTGACTCAACAAATAGAGTCCCAGAGTCAGGGTGTGACAGCGCAGACTTTTTGCTCAGGCATTTGAGTTCGTGCTGGCTGACCGGCGTATTTTTCCAGTCAAAGTAGTCACTCGGCCAATTGAATTCAAGCCCGACAACGACGACTGGCGTATTTTCCGGCCTTTGAACAAATAGTAGCACTGGACGTAAAGAGCTAGTAAGCACTTGACGCATTAGCGACTTTTGGAAAAAAAACATATTTTTTGGAGGGCTTTGCTTCTGGCAGAGCCCGATATCTTCTTTCAAGAGAAATCAACAGAGACGGCGTCTTCCTGCCTGCCTGCCTGCCTGCCTGCCGCGCGGACTTTTTGCTCAGGCATTTGAGTTCGTGCTGGCTGACCGGCGTATTTTTCCAGTCAAAGTAGTCACTCGGCCAATTGAATTCAAGCCCGACAACGACGACTGGCGTATTTTCCGGCCTTTGAACAAATAGTAGCACTGGACGTAAAGAGCTAGTAAGCACTTGACGCATTAGCGACTTTTTGGAAAAAAACATATTTTTGGAGGGGCTTTGCTTCTGGCAGAGCCCGATATCTTGTTTCAAGAGAAATCAACAGAGACGGCGTCTGCCTGCCTGCCTGCCTGCCGCGCAGACTTTTTTGCTCAGGCATTTGAGTTCGTGCTGGCTGACCGGCGTATTTTTCCAGTCAAAGTAGTCACTCGACCAATTGAATTCAAGCCCGACAACGACGACTGGCGTATTTTCCGGCCTTTGAACAAATAGTAACACTGGACGTAAAGAGCTAGTAAGCACTTGACTTATTAGCAACTTTTTGGAAAAAAAACATATTTTTGGAGGGGCTTTGCTTCTGGCAGAGCCCGATATCTTGTTTCAAGAGAAATCAACAGAGACAGCGTCTGCCTGCCTGCCTGCCTGCCTGCCTGCCGCGCGCAGACTTTTTGCTCAGGCATTTTGGTTTGTGCTGGCTGACCGGCGTATTTTTTCCAGTCAAAGTAGTCACTCGCGGCCAATTGAATTCAAGCCCGACAACGACGAAACTGGCGTATTTTCCGGCCTTTGAACAAATAGTAGCACTGGACGTAAAGAGCTAGTAAGCACTTGACGCATTAGCGACTTTTTTGAAAAAATACATTTTTGGAGGGGCTTTGCTTCTGGCAGAGCCTGATATCTTGTTTCAAGAGAAATCAACAGAGACGGCGTCTGCCTGCCTGCCTGCCGCGCATGTCACGATCATCAGGGAGAGACCAATGCGCAGCGTGTTGAACGAACATACTTTAATTAGTTAAAGTTTAAGCAATACAAAACAAGAAACGACTCGTGACGTCCACGGTATCAATGACCGAACACGGAACAAAAAACCACAAACCCAAAGGGAAAAAACATACAGTTTAAATATGGCTCCCAATCAGAGACAACCAGCCAACAGCTGACACTCGTTGCCTCTGATTGGGAGTCACACAGGCAAAACATAGAAATCAACAAACTAGAACCCCCAACAATAGAAATAAACACATAGAATAAACACACCCTGACTCAACAAATAGAGTCCCAGAGCCAGGGTGTGTGACAGCGCAGACTTTTTTGCTCAGGCATTTGAGTTCGTGCTGGCTGACCGGCGTATTTTTTCCAGTCAAAGTAGTCACTCGGCCAATTGAATTCAAGCCCGACAACGACGACTGGCGTATTTTTCCGGCCTTTGAACGAATAGTAGCACTGGACGTAAAGAGCTAGTAAGCACTTGACGCATTAGCGACTTTTTGGAAAAAAAAAAAAATTTTGGAGGGGCTTTGCTTCTGGCAGAGCCCGATATCTTCTTTCAAGAGAAATCAACAGAGACGGCGTCTGCCTGCCTGCCTGCCTGCCGCGCATGTCACGATCGTCAAGGAGAGACCAATGCGCAGCGTGTTGAACGAACATACTTTAATTAGTTAAAGTTTAAACAATACAAAACAAGAAACGACTCGTGACGTCCACGGTATCAATGACCGAACACGGAACAAAAACCCACAAACCCAAAGGGAAAAACATACAGTTTAAATATGGCTCCCAATCAGAGACAACCAGCCAACAGCTGACACTCGTTGCCTCTGATTGGGAGTCACACAGGCAAACATAGAAATCAACAAACTAGAACCCCCAACATAGAAATAAACACATAGAATAAACACACCCTGACTCAACAAATAGAGTCCCAGAGCCAGGGTGTGACAGCGCAGACTTTTTGCTCAGGCATTTGAGTTCGTGCTGGCTGACCGGCGTATTTTTCCAGTCAAAGTAGTCACTTGGCCAATTGAATTCAAGCCCGACAACGACGACTGGCGTATTTTCCGGCCTTTGAAACAAATAGTAGCACTGGACGTAAAGAGCTAGTAAGCACTTGACGCATTAGCGACTTTTTGGAGAAAAAAAACATTTTTGGAGGGTATTAGGGATTTATTATTCTCCTAAACTAATGGGATGACTAACTTAGAAAGAATGCATTCTTGACTGGGGCTAATGTAGGCTGTGACACCTGGGCAAGGCTGTGATTGATGTGAAGAGAAGATAAGGATTGTGTCTTCAAATACAAGACTATAATGGTTCATTGTGATTTATGAGTCTTCCCTTTGACATGGAATGATGTCTAAGGGAGCTGGCTCTTCTCACTATGACAGGTTGTTATGATAATCTTGTGCCTGGATTAAGTGTGTAACAAATGGCGCCGAAGAGATGAGACCAACCCCCTGCATCAACGGATTGGCTGAGAAAGTTTAAACCACTCAAGTCTTTACTCTAATTGGCCAGCAGAGAAGTGGGAAACTTCCTCTGTCAGAGTATTTGGGTATTGTTTCTAGAGCAATGAGTTTAGTTCTCTGGAGTGTCCTGCGAGACATATCAGAGAGCCCGTATATACGAAACATCATATTTACCATTGAAGGTTTTGCATTAATTAAAAATAACTAGTATACCTTAGAAGTACGTGTGACCTCTTTTGTTCCTAATACCAGATTTGAATTGACGCGACTTTGACAATTGGTGACACCCGTCGTGATCTGGTAGAAGGGACTTCGCTGGGTAAATGTCCCGGCCCAATTTGGTCAAACTCTTTAATCGAATCGTGTGTTTTCACAAACTGCCCGGGCTTCTACAAGGTAAGCAGATACCTGTTGTTAAAATAACCAAAGATCTGCAAATTGGCTTTATCCAAATTAATTTTGTGAAACACCTGTCTGATGTAAGTGAACTAAATTATGAAACTATTATGAGTAGATAAGCACAATATTGTGACATGCAAGCCTTTGGTAGATGTGATGTTTAAACCTTGGTACCGTAGAGTATTGTTTCACCGGCACGTACCAGAAGCCTAGGTACGGATAGGATCGGGAAATAGTACTGAAGTCTCCAGGCTAGGATCACCAGGGGTGAGAACTGTGAGATACAGGGAATTATTGGCTAAGGGCGTTGACTGCTGACACATATCCATCGAGATATGGCTAGGATTAGAGGAGCGCCAAAATTTTAGTTAAGTATTGTTTCTCTGACACATATCCAGAAGAGATATGGCTAGGTTCTGAGAAAATACTGAAGTCTCCAGGCTAGGATCACCAGGGGTGAGAACTGGAGATACAGGGAATTATTGGCTAAGGGCAGAGGAGCGCCAAAAATTTTAGTTGAGTATTGTTTCTGAGACACATATCCAGAAGAGATATGGCTAGGTTCTGAGGAAAATACTGAAGTCTCTGGACACAAATGGTGGAACCGTGAGATACAGGGATTAATTGATTAAAGTGTAACGTTGTGGCAACATATCCACTGAAGATATGGCTAGGATCATAATGGCCACTTAAATTTTAGATAGTGTTACGCTACTGAACACGTATCAAAAGGCTAGATACGGATAGAGTCAGGGGGACACTGGGTGTTGTATGCATGCTGGTGCGCGAATGATCACAGACAAAATTAAAATAGTGAAATAGGGGTTATTAAAAAAGAATAAACCTGTATATTAAGACGTCTGTGGCTGTCCAAACGGTATAATTTGGGAATAACTGTTGGATTTGTGGTTGCTTAAACCATATAACCCGTTAAAAACATTGGGAAACATAAAGCTAAAGTGATGAATTGTGTGACTGAACTAAAAAGTTTGAAACTGATATATTTGAAATATAACGTTTTGGTGTTTGAAAAAAAGCATAATACTGCTTTTTGAATAGTTTGTGTCGAAACAATTTGGTTAAGTATTTGATTTGAGGTTTGATGTTTGACCGTAGAATAATACTGGTTTTAGGTGCTTGGTTTGGGCTATTTGGTTTATTATTTGATTTAACCGTTTGATGTTTGACCGTGCAAAATACTGGTTTAAACAATTAGACCGAAATAATTCGGTTTATAGTAAACGTGCACCAACTTTAACTAATTAGGTGGGAATTATTTTATTTAAATAAATGGACTGGAGTACTTTGAGTAATGGCGGAATATTGGAGGCGCGCTGGGACGAGAAGCAGCTCCTCACAGCTCCTCAAAAAGGTAGAGTTGCGAGGGGAGGGGCTGGAGAGAGCGAAAAGTGTGTGGCTTTTGGAGCCATGAAAAGACTGGGAGATGGCTGGGAACGCATGTGGGTATCTGGCGAGGTGAGAGAGTGTTCTAAACTTTGCTCACCGAGCGTAGACGTGCGTTGGGTGAGAAAAGTAGAGAATATTTACATGTGCGTTTTTGGGTAATTTGGCAGACGCTCTTGTCTAGAGCGATTTATGGGAACAATTGGGGTTGAGTGCCTTGCTCGAGGGCACATCGGCAGATTTTTTTCGCCTGGTCGGCTCGGGGATTGTAACCGGTGACCTCTCGGTTGTTGGCGCGGCGCTATTGGTTACTAACTGCCAGCCGCCCCATATGAGTTTAAGATTGTGGCGTTGTTGGATAATATGATGGCGGATTAAACTGACCATAAGTAATGTTGTTTTAGACGTAATGTATAATATAGTACAAAACAAATAGAGGGTTAAATTGAACTAATTATCATGGTAGAGCTAACATAGTACAGTGAGGGAACTTCATTTTGTGTCAGAGGGTAAGAGAGATCATTAATGGTACTATTAGTGGAAATTTATTTTATCATTTCAAGGCATGGAGTAATAATCTGCATTTATGAGTGTGAATTCCCCGGCTGATGTGTTGATTGAATGGGGTACGATGGAGTATTTGGTTTGGTAATGTTGAATGGACTATTTGTAGCGAGCGTGTTTAGGGGGTTGGTAAATAGAAAAACTAAATTATACAATAGGGAAATCAAAGAGAGAGATAGTTTTTTGCTGAGGTGAAAGCTACTGCGATTTTCATTTGGTGACGTCACTTGCTCTATGAACTGGAAGTAGTTACTTTGAGAGCATCGCAGATGGTGGTGAAGTGACTGGCGTTGTCCCTGGTTCGAACACAGGTAGGGACAGTAGACAAAGCTTTCACAATGGGGCTATATACCTAAATTACTATGTGGATTGAGAAATGTGAAAGATTGAATTAGATAGCTTAAATAGAACTTATTCTAGAAAAGTCTATGAAAATATGTAATAAGGTTACCATGCGCTCTCCCCGAAGGAGCAAGGGGAGGGTGAGAGACAGTATAGTTCAGATGATAAGAATGTCATTAAGCGTATGCTGACCAACGATAGGAATAGTATTGTTTTATTAATTAGGGCCTAATCAGAGAGAACAGTTAAATAAATTGAATAGCGGAAACTGAAATGGGTTAGCGGGAAAAAATACAAAAATAATTGGACGATTATAAAACAATAATTTATTTTGGTTAGGATGAAAGTATGCATTGGCTGTTGTTCTGGGGAATAGCGCCAGTCCTGTAGTGGGTTATGGGATTTGTTACATAGACTTATATTTTGGACTGGGGGCGATAGAATAGGCTACAATTGTAGCATAATCAGAAAAAAAGAGACACAATTAATGTGAAATAGTTATTACAATTGTTGTTTGTGATAGTTGTTACGGTTATTATCATTGATCCAGTAATGATATAAGGATAGTAGAGGAAGGCAGGGGATTTAATCTCATTTAGGGAATGTTATATTAGGAAGAAAATACCATTAAATGAGGGAACATTTGATTGTAACCGTGATTGTATTGGCTAAAAACCTCAACTATGACATTTACAGGGAGGACAGGAACAATTAGAAGGGAAGACAGGTTTTCCTAGGGGGTTGAATAAATAATTGATAAATGGATCATTTGAGATGAGATCACATGTAGCAGAGTTAGGGTAATCAATTAAATAATCATTGTATACTCGAGGAATTTTTGAGTGGTTTAATGGATTAGTTAGGAGGAATTAGAATGATACAAACAATTATTGATGGGTTAAGGACTGGGGAATATCTATCATGTTTTGTGTGTAACTACCATCTTTAGATTATAACTAGGAGGAAAGAGATTAGCTCATCTCAGTTAGGCAATATTTAAGTCATAAAAGTGAGCTATCAAAATTGAGTGAGGCCTGGCTATTTGTGATGTGTTTGTTTTTTCAAATTGGGTTTTTAAAATGGGTTTCACAGAGCCAGAGGCTGTACAGAGAAAGGTGGAGCCCCCATGTTGCCCTAGTGGATAATGGATAAAACAGGGGAAAACATTACTGACTGGCAGAATACACCAAATGGGGAATCAGTATGGCCACCCACCGGGAGATATAGAAGAGAAAGTAAAATTGGAAAGCAAAAACACAGCCCAGTGTCACATCTGGAGAAAGTTTTAAACGGATGACAGGAAGAGATTTTCTAACTCAGGAACAGGAGGCCTGAGTTAGAAGCAATTCTGTTCAAATTATGGTCACAAGGACAACAGATGTAGGACTAATAAAAGGGGGTAGCTCCAGTAAAAGTGATTCCTCGATTCGATAATAGACCATACCAAAAAGCAACTATACTATGAAACCAGAAGCAATAAAAAAGGGATAACACCTACATTTGAGCATTTACTTAAGGGAGGGGTGATAATTCCTGGAAGATGAGGTACAATGAAACTCTCCAATATTTCCTGTTAGAAAAGGAGGCACCTAGCGCCGACTGGAGGATGGTCATGGACTCTTTTTACAGTTAGTTTCAGAAAGTCTTACATCTTAGCCCAGGCTATAACTAAAAAATTTTGGGGAAAGTTTGAACCTAGGGAAGGAAGCAAATATGTTAGTTTATATAGATGATATTCTATTGGCTAATCACCACTCAGGAGGGATGTAAGAGGGATACAATCCAATTGTTAACCTTCCTGGAAGAACAGGGACACAAAGTGAGCAGAAAGAAGACTTAAAACTTTGGTTAGATCGAGGTCATTTACCTAGGGACACACTATAAACACAGGAGGGGAGAATGTTAAACTCATCCAATAAACAACTGCTATATTTGGAGCGCCAAAACCGTTTAAAACAAAAAACAAAATGATGAGCTTATTGAGTAATGATAAAGTGCTGTAAAGTTTGCGTACTCCATTATGTACTGCATACGGGTAAATTTAAGTGATATCTATCGATGGGAAGGCAATGGTAGCCCATGGTAAAGTAATTTGGAACTCTAAGGAGGCATACATACATCAGGGATGTTATCCAAATGGCAGAGAGTAACGAGGGATATGACATTGGTAGTGATTTAAATGATGATTAGGTTTCTGGTGGGCTATTAGATATAACTGGGTTAATCATGAACATAGAGATTTTTATTCTTTGTTGCTAGACAGAAGACTTAGGTGACTTAAGAAATAGACTTGTCATGTCCAACAATTAGTCTTCAGGTCAAGCCCCGGGAGAGCCTGGGTTAGAACAGAGTTTGAACTAAACATAAGTGTTTTTATAAGATAAGAGATTGATTGATTGGATTACTAATTGATTCTGAACTGGATGAAAGTTGAATTTAGCTTCCATAAAAGACAAAGGAAGTGGGAGGAGGCAATAAAGGAGCAAAGATAATCTAAAAAATGAAAGGCATGGCAATTAGGATGATAATTACATAAGAAATGGTTTAGAAAGGTGGTAATATTGACACATGGGCAAATCATGTGTCAAAAAGGGGGAGGGGGGAGTGATAGGATTAAATAATATTGATAGAATTAAATAAAAAATACTTAAAAAGAAAAAAAAACAACAATAGAAATTGAGAGTGAGCATGTATGTGTGAATATAGTTTATTAACCACACCCGTATGTCAGAGGTTTTGTTGCCCCACAGGTGAACTACTAAAGGAGAAGGTGACCCACTCTATCACACCAGGAGACTGGGTGTGGATCCAGTCCCTAAAATAAGAAAAACTGGAAGCAGGCCTGTTGGGAAGGGCCCTATCCAGTCCTATTAGATCAATCTGGGTGCATGTCACACACTGCAAACAGGTAAACACCCAGTTACACCTGATGAACAAACACAGAGTTAGGAGAAAGATCCGATCACCATTAGGGCCTCGGGGGTTGGCTCCTTAACGAGAAGTTCCCTTACCCTGTCTGATTCATCCCTGTGTGAGTTTGGTAAGAAGGTGAAGTAATGGGCTGGCGTCTGACATGTTCTCAGGGCAAGGGTGGGGATTCACAGGGTTTCCTGACGGTATTGTAGCTGTCTGATTGTGGGGGGGGCATATTCCTTAACACACTCAAACCCTTCTGATCAGCCAAAGTAGTAGTTAACCTAAAACAATGTTGATTAAAATGATACATGAGCATAGTCTATGAAGGCATAGGAGACAGCTAGACGTAGGGAAAGGGGAAGATTAGGGACTTTAGGGGAGGACATCACTATAGGTGTGTCGCCGTGTACATCCTGGGACTATGTAGTTGCTCATATCGAGAGCGTGGGGGATATGTAAATCTCCATACACAGTTGGGGACAGGTGGGAGACGAGGGTTTTAGCGAATCTTGACCGTTGGTTGGAATGGATTTAGTATACGGCAAGAACTATGTCTAAAGAGGACTGTTGATTGAAAGACTGGTGAAAGAGTCTTGTAGTAAACTTGAACTATCAGTATCCCCCGATAAACAAACTAATTCCGACCTAGGTTGCCTACGTTTGAAGTCTCAGGGGATTCTAATTGTTATTCTAGGGACTAGTAAGATAGGATACAGAGTAGGGCATCTTAGCTCTGCTCCTACACAGAGAAATATCACAACTGAAAGAGAAAACATGACTAATCTCTCCTTATTTGTTGCAGCCAGAGGAGTTTAGGAAATAAAACCAGGCCCGTGCTGACAATCTGATGGTTGTGGTGTGATAAACTGATTGTGAATCTCAAACTACATATGTAAACAATCAAACGTGTACAGAGACTGGTGAGTTGACACGTAGAAAGTAGGACCTCCTCCCGGGATCCTTTGATGAAAGGATCCTTTGGATGGGATAGGAGTAACCTCGAGAGGTTCCAGAAAAAATTCAAAGCTAGGAATCAGATTGCCAGCTGAGTTTGAATCAAGTATTTTTTTGCGTGGTAAAGCAATTAATAAAAACCGTAGATTGGATAAATTATATTTACTATAACCCAGCAAAGATTTATAAAACCTCACTTGTGATGCAATAAAGGGATTAGATGAGCAGACAGCGGCAACTATCTTAATGACATGCAGGCAGAAAATAGAATAGCTTTAGATATGCTTTTGGCTGAGCGGGTGGAGTTTGTGTTCTGTTTGGATCTATGTGCTGTATTTTCATCCTCAAACAATATAAGCACCGGACGGGTCAGTGACAAAAGAGCTTCAGGGGAGTAACTACACTGACGGAACAAAACTGGCTGAGAACTCTGGTATTGATAGCTCCATAAACGGTTGGTTGATAACATATTTGATAAATGGAAAACTATTGTTGTAACATTCTGGGTGAAGGTATATAGCTTCTCTATGGTATACTTGTCTCTTTGTGGATGTTGTCTTATTCCCTGTGTCTGAGGTTTGGTGAGACAAGGAGATGGAGAAGGTGATTTTTCCCACAGATGGTGAGATACGGGCCCAATCTGGACTCCACCTAGGAATGGAGGATATGACCTACCAGGCTGGTGAGTAGTGACACTAGAGGGTGTGTCTAAAGGGGGCCAAAATCTACTTATTCTGTTTGTTTTTTTATGTTTTAACTAGTCTTATGTTTGGTGTTCTATTAATCTTGTGTTTTATGCTTTTATTATCAATTAACCATGTGAATGTTTTGTCTTTTCTTATGTGATGGTTTGAAAGTTCTTTGGTGACTGGTAACAATTTGCAAGTGGGGTATAAGAGATGACTGAGGGTTTGAATTTTTAGTAACATTATGCCTATTAATAAAAGTGTGATTTTTTGTTTGTATTGTATTATAATGAAATGACAATCTGTGTTTTCTTATTTTTTGAATCACACCTTATGAGGTGATGAAAAAAGGGGGACTATTAGGGATTTATTATTCTCCTAAAATAATGGGATGACTAACTTAGAAAGAATGCATTCTTGACTGGGCTAATGTAGGCTGGGACACCTGGCAAGGCTGGGTGATTGATGTGAGAGAAGATAAGGATTGTGTCTTCAAATACAAGACTATAATGGTTCATTTGTGATTTATGAGTCTTCCTTTGACATGGGAATGATGTCTAAGGAGCGGGCTTCTTCTCACTATGACAGGTTGTTATGATAATCTTGTGCCTGGATTAAAGTGCTGTGTAACAAATGGCGCCGAAGAGATGAGACCAACGCCCCGTGCCATCAACGGATTGGGCCTGAGAAAGTTTAAACCACTCAAGTGTCTTTACTCTAATAATTGGCCAGCAGAGAAGTGGGAAACTTTCCTCTGTCAGAGTATTTGGGTATTGTTTTCTGGAACAATGAGTTAGTTCTCTTCTGGAGTGTCCTGCGAGACATATCAGAGAGCCTGTATATATCGAAACATCTTATTTACCATGGAAGGTTTTTGCATTAATTAAAATAACTAGTATACCTTAGAAAGTCGTGTTGACCTCTTTTGTTTCCTAATACCAGATTTGAATTGACGCGACTTTGACAAGGGGTCCTTTGCTTCTGGCAGAGCCCGATATCTTGTTTCAAGAAGAGAAATCAACAGAGACATAGTCGGCTCCTGCATGCCTGCAGCCTGCCGCGCAGACTTTTTGATCAGGCATTTGAGTTCGTGCTGGCTGACGCGGCGTATTTTTCCAGTCAAAGTAGTCACTCGGCCAATTGAATTCAAGCCCGACAACGACGACTGGCGTTATTTTCCGGCCTTTGAACAAATAGTAACAACTGGACGTAAAGGAGCTAGTAAGCACTTGACGCATTTAGCAACTTTTTGGAAAAAAAAACACATTCTTTTGGAGGGGCTTTGCTTCTGGCAGAGACTGATATCTTGTTTTCAAGAGGAAATCAACAGGAGAACGGCGTCCTGCTGCCTGCCTGCCTGCCATGGCCTGCCGCGCATTGTCCACGATCGTCAGGGAGAGACCAATGCGCAGCGTGTTGAACGAACATACTTAATTAGTTAAAGTTTAAACATACAAACAAGAAACGACTCGTGACGGATCCCACGGTATTCAATGACCGAAACACGGAACAAAAAAAACCAACGGGAGCTCCGCCCCTAGGGGAGCATGTTTCCAGTGGTTACCCTTGCCCTAAGGGAGAAACCTGAAGCAAAATTATCACACACTACACCCAATAGGAGTAAGGTGCCCCTATAAAAGGGAACCCCCTTTCCCTCAATCTGCCCCCCATTTCTTCAGCGACTGGACAAAGGGAAAAACCCCCAAAGAAGATCGGAATTTTTTCGCCGTTGACTTCCAGCCGTCAACGTCTTTCCAAACAAAGGGAAACCCACCCCCAAAAGGGCCTTTTTTAAGGGCCCTTTGCCGGGGGCCCCCATGGCTATTTCGGCCCCCCCAGGGACCTTTGTTTGGGTTTTTTTTGGGGGCCGCGCAGCGGGGAAAGGTCTGGGCAACCCCCCAAAATTTGGGCCCCCTCCTGCGCCCCCCTTTCCAAAAGGGAAAAAAAAGGGAAGCGTTGGGGGGTTTTTTTAAGGGGGGTTTCCCCCCGGAGGACGTAAGTCCCTCGCCTCTGCTCAGGGGCATCGGGGGCAGTGCAGAAGGGGGATGACGGGGAGGGCCCCGGGGCGGATTCCCAAAGGGGGGCAACCCGGACCTTGGCCCCCCTTTACCTTTTTTTTTTTTTTTTTTTTTTTTTTTTTTTTTTTTTTTTTTTTTTTTTTTTTTTTTCAAAAACCCCCTTTTTTTAAAAATTCCCCGGGAAAGCGGAGGTTTAAAAGGGTTCCCCTTGTGCGAGAGAAGGCTCTCCCAGGTCAAAACCCCTTGTCCTTCGGGGGGCCGCCTCTCTGCGTGGATTTTCCCCCCCCTCATTGAGGGGGGCGGCCCCCCGACTGGATTGCGCTGCCCCGGCCCCCCAAAATGGGGGGTGGATTTGTTTGGAGGGGGGCCCCTTTAATCCGGCCGGGGAAGGGCGGTGACCAAAGGCTCCAGCCCTTCCCCCTCCCTTTTGGGAAAATATGTCGAGGGGGGGGGGGGGGCCCCTTTGGGGCCGTTCCCCGGCCAGGGGTTTTAACCCCTTCACCAGAGTGGGGGATAGAGGGTGGGGAAAGCAAAGGGGAACCCCCAGGCCGAAAGGCGCCATGACGGCTTTCCTGGGGCCCGGGTTTCGAGCCCCTGGGCAGCCTAAAGAAGGCCCCCCTTGCCGGGAAAAAAGGGGACGGGTTTCCCAGCCCAAATTTGGGCTGAGAAATCCTTAGTTTGGGACCCCAGGGGGTTTGCGGCGGGGGAAAACATCCCCCCCTCGGGGCCCTCCCTGTCCAGTTCACAACGGGAAGGTCGAGTTGACCGCGGGAAGGGGAAGGGGGCCCCAAGGATTTCGGACCCAAACCTCCACCAAAGAAAGGGGGTTTCCCAATATGCGGGGGCGGGGACCAGGGGCCACCTCGGGGTTATGGAAGGGGCCCCCGGGCTTCCATGGGGGGGCCATGAAGGAGCCCGACAGGGCACCCCTTTGCTCAACGCCCCGTCTCACCCGGGGCCTTTTTGGGCCTTTCCCCGGTGAAAAAAAAAAAAAACCGCACCAAACGCTTTGCCAAAGGGGACGAGGAGGGGAGGCCCCTGGAAAAACTTTTTCCCATTGGAAATAAAAGGCCAGCAAAGCCCCAAACCAAAAACACCTCCAAACCCCCCCAAAAAAGTACGGGAGGCGAAGGGCCAGGGGGACAGGCGCACCCCAAAGGGGCAGCGGGGAGCGGGTTGGGCCCCTCCAGCGGGAAACGGGGGAACGACGTCCCCGGGCGAGAGAGGTCGCCCAACAAAGGCCACCCTGGAACCCACCAGAAGGCCCCCAGAAAAGGGGCACCTTTGCCCGGGGCGAGGGGGGGGAAAACGGGGGAGGCCCCGGCGCGTGACGCAAAAGGGGGCCTACTTTTCCCCCCCCCCCCCACGTTCGGGGCCCCGGGGGGGGGGTGTTTTCCAGGGGAATAAAGAGGGTTCTCAGGACATTGTAAAAGAAGGACTTTTTTCCCAAAAGGGTTTAAAAAACATTTCCCACGTTCTAGGGTTCTCCCTCCCCCATCTGAGTGTAGTTCAACCCATTAAAAGTTTTGTAGCTGAGGCCCTAAAGGGAGGGGAAAAAGGGTAAAGGAAAGCAAGGCCAGCCTTGCTAAACTAATAAAAAATTCTCTTCCCAAAAGGACTCCTAGGAGCTCGAGAAAAGGTATAACATAGGGGAAAATGCCTCTGTCCCAATGTGACATGAAGGCCCCGCCGTTTCCCCGGGAATGACCCCTTTTCTGCAGGAATCCCTCAGTAAACGCGATCGGGACCCTTTGCGACGTTCACGGAGGGGGGGGAAATACCCAAGGTAGGAGGGCCTCCAAATTTTCTAAAAGTTTCAATTCCCCAAAGGGTTTTGGAGCGCAGCTCCCAAAAAATTGAGGTTTTTTTTAAACAGCCCCCCTTAAACCAGTAAAGGGGCATTGGGGCCCACCGTTTTGGTGCCCAGTCAGAGACACCCCTTTTTCGGGTTCTTGAATTTTTGTAAAAAAAGTCCTCATGCTAAGGGGCATTTCCCCGCCCAGACAAAAAACAGGGAGACCCCAAACCGCTTTCGGGAAAAACGCTCCTGTCTAAAGGCCAGCCCTTTCAGCCAGGGAAAATTTCCCAGGCCGGGCTGCTTTTTCACGGGGGGCCCAAGATTACGGGGTTTACGGCCCGAAAACCCAAGGGATCAAAGCCCCCAAACTCCCCCAAAAACGAGCTGAGGCCCTCCCCCTTTTAAAGGGGGGGCCCCCTTTGGGCTTTTCCCCCAAAACCCAGGTTGGGAATAGCGGGGGCAGGGGCCATTAGGAAAAAGGGCCCTTTCCTACTGGAGCCCCAACAGTTTTCGGGCGCACCCGTTTTCCTGCATGTGGCATGGCGAAAAAGCTGTCCCCTCTCACGCTGGCTAAACGGGACGTTAAAAGGGGGGTTTGCCCCCCAACCCCCGGGGCCCCCAAACCCCGTTGGGGGGAGTGGGGGAAAAACGGTGTTTAAAAAACGCCAGACAAAGTAGCCGTTTGGGAATCAGAGATTACGGAATTTTTGGCGAAGGAGGGGGTCCCCCGAAATTTTCCCCCGGGAGAAAAGGGGAACAAGGGGTTTTAAAGCCCTATTTCCAGTCCCAAAAAAAGACGGGGGGAGTAAAGGCCGTTTTGGTTTTAGGGCTTTCTCAACGAGACCCAAAACCCAAACGGCCCCCAAAAGGGCTAACGACAAAAGCCTACGGGTGGTTCAAAAGGGGAGTTTTTTGTACAAGCATAGACCAAAAGGACGCGTATTTTCATTTGCCGTAAAAAGGCGCCACAGAAAAGTTTTGCGGTTGGGCCTTTCAAGGGGGCGTACGATTCACGAGGTTTGCCGTTTGGGTACCCCGGGCCCCCCTGGGAATTTTTCCAAATGTGTGGAGGCGGCTTTAAAACCGCTGGGGTGGGTAAAGGGAAAAAGGGCTATTACCCTACCTAGACGACCTGGATTCTGGGCCCGTCAGCAGAGGGGTTCACACACAGGGACCCCGGACAGTGACACTCACGGTTTTGGGGTTTGCGGGGAAATTTGGAAAAAAAAAAGAGCCCCCCCTGGCCCAGCATCAGATTGTCTCCCTTGGGACTACAGTTGGGGACCCCGTTGAGGAGGGGCGCGTTTTCGGCCCCCAAAGGGGCAGCATTGTTCTGGCCCTGGCGGAAGTTGGGTCGTCCAAATCCCCACAGAAAACGGCGCTATAGATCATGTCATTTTTGGGGTCCATGTGGGGCCCCCCACTCTGGGGTTTCCCCAAAGGGCTTTGCAAAAATGGGGGCCAAAAAAACAGCGGGGTTCGCCCAACAAAGGGAATAGACCCAGTGCGTAACGTAAAATCGGGGGGGTTTGGGGTTCTCTCTCGCTAAGAGCAGACGGGAATTTTGGGGGGAAAAACCCGTGCGTTCCACGCAGGGAAAGTCCCGATGGGCAAGGTGTATCCTACTTTCCAGTGTTTACAGATGCCCTCGGGATGGAGGGGGGAGGGACAGTCAGTCTCAAGCGAAGGGGGTGCATGGCCTCAATCAGGTGTAAACATAAACCCTCCTGGATTTGGAAACTTTTTGGCGAGGGTTTGCCCCATTTTGGGTCTACCCTTCGGGGCCCCGCGATGTGTTGGTTTTGGGCCCAACCAAACCAAATGCTACAAAACCGCCGGGGGGGGGGTCGGGGTCCTGCCCTTATCGGGCGGAAAGGGGAAAATTGGGCTGTGGGTCACAAGCCCCTTTCGCTCTTTGAGACCCAGCACCCCTTTCCGGGCTATTTTAACTTTAGGGGCAAAACCTCATGCAAGGGGGGGGTCCTCGAGACACGAGTGGTTTGTCTGCCCGGACTTTGTTCTCAGTTTTGGGGGAAAAAATTGGGGGAGAGCCGAGGGGGGCCTGTTGGTAAAGTGGTGAACGCGCAGTCCCCCCTTTTATGGTTCTCTTGAAAAACCAGGACAAAACGCCGGGGGGAAAGGGGGAAAAGATTGGACTCCCCCATCCCCCGGAAATTTTCCCCTGTAGCATTCCCTCGGGTCTTGCTTCTCCCAATGTTAGCCGGGGTTGAGGTGAGGAGCTGTCATTTGATACTGAACCCCGCCCTTTTCCCCCCGGGGGGTCCGGGGTTTTGCAGGAGGGGTCAGATGGATTGCGCCCCCTTTGGCCCAAATTTCCCACATCGACGAGCCCGCTTTGATTCAGGCGGGGGCTCGATGGGGGCAATGGCCCAAATGGGCCAAACCACGGGAAGGCTTGGTTCCGAAGGGGACAGGAAAAAAGCGGGGGTTGTCTGAGCAGTGATAAAAAAAACAAACGGGGCGAAAGACCCGGTTTCCATTTTAAAGGGGTATACCAGCAGAGGGAAAAGGTTTTCCCCACGAGGGGAAAAATACACGGGAAATTTGGAACCCAAAAGCTGTCGGGTAGAGGGTGTTTTTCATTCCTACGTCTTGTTGAAAAGGCAGAAATCCCCCCTCCCCCTTTTCCAAAGGTTTGAGGGGAAAATTTAAGCTGGTCAAAAGGGTTTTAAGGGGAAAAAGTGTTTTCACCCCCCCCATTAGGGGAAACTTTTCCTTTTGGGGAAACGCCCCCGGTTTGGGGCCAAAGGCCTAGAGTAGGGCTCCCAAAAGTGGGTTTTGGCAGGGTTTTCCGAAGCCTTGTAAGTCGGTTCGACCCTTTGGAATCAAAACCCCCCCAAGTTTGCGTCTTTTCAAGAGGGCGCTTTTTGCTCGTTTGGGATTTATTTGTTAAACGACCCGGATTTGGTGCACTGTCGACGAGACCCGACCCCTTTCCCATTAATGGCGATCTGAGCGGGAGGGGTTTTTTCCCGTCCAACCCGGAATTTGTCCAAAGGTTTTTAACAGTGATATAGATCCAGATCGGGGGAATTGTGGGGTTTTTCATCCCCCCCCATGGGGAGAGGAGTGGGGAAAAAAGCTTCATTTTTTGTCCCCAGTCGCGCTTTTGGCGTTTTCCCTTTGGGGGCGCCCCGGGGGGTTGGTCTTTCGCCTCAGCTTTTTTGTGGTCAGGGTGCGGATGCTTTGGGAAAGACCATTTTAAAAAACAGCGTTTTTTCATTGGCTTTGTGAACCCTTGAGACGGCGTACGAGGCGGCGGGGAAAACAACCCCTGGGGTATAGACGCCCTCCCCCGGGGAGGCAGTTCTACTGCCCTTTCAGGGGAAAACAGAGGGTAGAGGATATTTGTAGAGGGGCCCGGTTCATGGTCGACACCGTCCCCTTTTACCCGTTTCAAATCTGTTGGAAAAGTTTCTAACTCTTTGGCTGGGGTTTTTATCAGGTGGCTAAAGGGGAGACCTGAGCAGAATGGGGAAAAAGGGAAAGCAGGATTGTGAATGGTTTCAAAAGGTCCGTTTTATTAGAAGAAAACATATATGGACAGGGTTTTCAAAACCTTTTTTGTTCGATCAAATTTTCCAGCGAGCTGAAAGGCTTTCTTGAGCTGGGAAAAAGAGAAAAAAGGCAGGCCGGGGGGCAGGTTCAATCAGGTCCCCCTTTGGTTAGGAAGACTTATGTAAAGGAAAAACCCTTTTAAACTCCAATCTCGATTGCATCAGCAAGTGAAGGGGGAATCTTGAGGTAGAGGGGGGAGAAGCAGGATGTTTAGACGGTCCCTATAAAGGTCCGCTTTGGATGAAGAGCAATTCGGGTGCCCCCTGGGGACATTGTCAGCATTAGAAACATGTATTAAATGGACGAATGTGGGGTCACCCAAGGAAAGGTTCAGTTTAGTAGACTTAATTTTGGGTTCCTAAATTTGGGACCCCATTGAGTAGTTGGGCCGGGTTTTTTTGGACCCACCATTAATGAGAGTAATTTAGGGTTTTCCTTTAGGGTATTTTTTGGACCCTGATGGTTTTTGAGCAGGCTAGGGGGGGAATTGGTCAGTTGCGGGCGCCTTTCATTGATCGCCCAAAAGCCATTGACATGTCATTGAGCTAGATGGGGCGGGTCTATAACGATGACGCCGGGGATTTGTGAGCCCCTTTTAAAGGGTTTTTTAGCGCAATACTGCGGGAATTGGTTGCAAACCATTGCTGGGCTTGGGCCTTTTTTTATTTTTTAAAGAGAAGTGTTTGGTCGGCAGGGGGTTTCATTTTTGGGGCGTTTCGCTCGCCTTAAACCCCTAGGAGCAGTCCCCCTATGGGGCGGGGCTCCACGATATAGAAAGAAGTACCGGGGGTGTAACTCCGTTTATGAAATGGAGCGGAGCCCATAGGACTTAAGGGCCCTTTCCGGGCCCTCTTTAGTCTCGCTTTAAACTAATATCCGGGGAGGCAGATTTGGGGAAAGGGGTTTTCCTTATATAGGGGCACCCGTACCCCTTGGGTGTAGGTGTGTGCATAATTTTTCTTTAGGTGTTCTGCCCTTGGGGAGAGGGGGAAACCACTAGGAGCATAGGTTCCCCCATGGGTCCGCTCCATCATTTGAACCGGGAAATTTTCACTCCGGTTTAAAACGTTTAAAAATTTTGGCCCCAAAAAGAGGGCAAAACCCGCCCAAAAGCTGAAAATCGTTGGCCCCTGATTGGGGGTAAAACAGGCAAAATAGAAACAACAAATAGAACCCCCCCAAAATAGAAATAAAAAAAGAAAAACACACCCCGACTCAACAAATAGAGGGCCCAGAAACCAGGGTTTTGACAGCGAAAACTTTTTTTCTAAGGGATTTTAGTTGTGTGGGAACCCGGGGTATTTTTTCAGTCAAAGGAGTCACCGGGCCCAAATTTAAATTTAAGCCCGGGGCAAAAGACAACTGGCCCCTAATTCGGCCTTTTTAAAAAAAGTAGCACTGGAAGTAAAGAGTAAAAAGCAAATTTACACTTAGCGACTTTTTTAAAAAAAAACCCAAATTTTTTTTGGGCTTGCTTCTGGCAGAGCCCGATATTTTTTTTCAAGAGAAATCAACAGAGACGGGGCGTCCCCGCCTGCCAAACTTTTTTTTGCGCAGACTTTTTGCTCAGGATTTTAGTTCGTTTTGGCTGACCGGCGATTTTTCCCGTCAAAATACACTCCCCGGCCCAATTTAATTTAAGCCCGACAAAGGGCGGCTGGCGTATTTTCCGGCCTTTGAACCCCAAAAAGTGCACTGGAAAGTAAAGAGGGTAGTAAGCCCCTGAGGGATTTGCAACTTTTTTTAAAAAAAAAAATATTTTGGAAAAGGGGGGTTTGCTTCTGGAGAGCCCCCTATCTTGTTTAAGAGAAAAAAAACAGAGGGGGGCCGTCCCCCGCCTGGGCCCGCCCGCGCCATATTTTTTTTTTCAGGCATTTGAGTTCGTGCTGGCCACCGGGTATTTTTCCCGTCAAAATAGTCAATCGGCCCAAATTTAAATTTAAGCCCCACAACGACGACTGGCGTATTTTTGGGCCCTTTAACAAATTTGGTTTGCACTGGACTAAAGAGCTTTTTAAGCACTTGAAGCATTAGCGACTTTTTTGGAAAAAAAAAAAAATTTTTTGGGGGGGCTTTGCTTTTGGGAGAGCCCGAACTTTTTCAAGAGAAATCAACAGAAAACCCGGGGTCTGCCTGGCCCCGCGCCGCCTTAATTTTTGCTCAGGCAATTTTAGTTCGTGCGGGACCGGCGTATTTTCCAGTCAAATAGTCACTCGGCCCAATTTAATTCAAGCCCGACAAGACGGGCTGGCGTATTTCCCCGGCCCTTTGAACAAATAGTAGCACTGGACGTAAAAAAGCTAGTAAACACTTGACGCATTGCGACTTTTTTAAAAAAAAACATTTTTGGAGGGGGTTTGCTTTGGGAGAGCCTGAATCTTGTTTCAAGAGAAATAACAGAGAAAGGGGTCTGCCCGCCCGCCCGCCTTGCCCGCCGCGCATTTTGCTCAGGGAGAGCCTGCGGCTGGAACCGGCCTTTTTTTTAGTTAAAGTTTTCAATACCCCCCAAAACAAGGGAAAAGACCCTGGCGTTTTTTCCCGGTTAACAAAAAGACCGGGGAAAGGGGCAAAAAAACCAAACCACGGGGAAAAAAAAAAATTTTTTAGGGGCTCCCCAATTTTAAAAGGAAAAAACCAAACCCGCCCCCGCCCGCCCTCCCCCCTTTTTTCCCTTGATTTTGGGGAGGGCACAAAAGCAACCCCTGAAAACAAACCCCAAAAAGAACCCCAAAAAATTAGAAAATAAAACAACCCTAAGGAAAAAAAAAAACCCTGGGGGCCAAACCTTAAAAGGCCCAAAAAGCCAGGGTGTGAAAGGGGCAGACTTTTTGCTCAGGCATTTGGGGTTCGTGCGGCTGACCGGCGTATTTTTCCAAATCAAAGTAGTCACTGGCCCAATTTTAATTCCCAAACCCGGGCAACGAAAGACTGGCGTATTTTCCGGCCTTTGAAAAATTGTAGCACTGGACGGGAAAGACTAGTAAGAAATTTACGAATTAGCAAATTTTTTGGAAAAAAAAAAAAAAATTTTTGGGGGGGCTTTTCTTTGGCGAGCCCCATATCTTTTTTCAAGAGAAATTTAACAGAGGGGCGGCCCCCTTGGCCCTGCCTTGCCGCCCCGCGCAATTTTTGTCAGGCATTTTAGTTTGTGCTGGCTGGGGGAACCCGGGGATTTTTTTTTGTCAAAGTAGTCACCGGCCAATGAATTTTAAAACCCGACAACGACGGAAATGGCGTATTTTCCCGGGCCCTTTTAACAAAAAATTTGCACTGGGGCTAAAGAGCATTTAACACTTGACGCAAATTTTCGGAAATTTTTGGGAAAAAAAAAATTTTTGGGGGGCTTTTCTTTTGGCAGAGCCCGATATCTTCTTTAAGGGGGAAATTTAAAAAGAGAAAGGGGGTTTTTGCCTGCCCTGCCAAAGCAATTTTGCCCCAGGCATTTTAGTTCGTGCGGCTGGGCCCGGGGTATTTTTTCCCGTTTAAAGTAGTCACCGGCCAATTGAAATTTAAGGGCCCCACAACGGAAAGATGGCGTATTTCCGGCCCTTTAAAAAAAGTAGGACTGGACGTAAAGAGCTAGTAAAACACTTTGGGGGCAATTTAGCGAATTTTGGAAAAAAAACATTTTTGGAGGGGTTTGCTTTTGGCAGAGGGCCATATTTGTTTCAAGAGAAATCAACAGAGACGGCGTCCCCGCCTGCCGCCTGCCGGCCCCGGGATACTTTTTTTTTTAGGCATTTGAGTTCGTGTGGTGACCGGGTTTTTTTCCAGCAAAGTAGTTTACCGGCCAATTGAATTCAAGCCCCACAACGGAAAGACTGGGTAAATTTTCCCGGGCCCTTTTTTCAAATAGTAGAAAGGACGTAAAGAAACTAGTAAAAACCCCGACGCATTTTTGCGGGCTTTTGGAAAAAAAAAATATTTTTGGAAAGGGGGTTTTCTTCTGGAAAAAGGCCCCATATTTGTTCAAGAAAAAATCAAAAAGAGACGGCGTTTGGCCCGCCCCGCCTGCGGCCCCCGAAAAACTTTTTGCTTTAGGCATTTTAGTTGTGCTGGCGACCGGGGTATTTTTCCCGCAAAGTAGTCACTCGGCCAAAATTTAATTTAAGCCCGACAACGACGACTGGCGTATTTTTCCGGGGCCTTTTTTAAAAAAAATAGTTCATGGACGAAAAAGCTAGGGAAACATTGGGCGCATTAGCGACCCTTTTTGGGAAAAAAAAAATTTTTGGGGGGGGCTTTTCTTCTGGGAAAAGCCTATATCTTTTCAAGAGGGAAAAAAAACCCGAGACGGCGTCTGCCCGCCTGCCCCGCGGGATACTTTTTTCAAAAGGCCCTTGGAGCGTGTTGGAACCCCTTTTTTTTAGTTAAAGTTTAAAAAATTCAAAAAAAGAAACGACCGGAGTATTTCAAAAGGCCGGGAAAAAAAACCCCAAAAAAAGGGAAAAACAACTTTAAATAGGCCTTTTTTAAAAAAAACCCCCAAAATTTTGGAAGGGGTTTTTTCTGGCCCCGGGCCCCCGAAACGGCAAAAAAGAAATCAACAAAAGAACCCCCTGCCCGCCCCCTGCCAACTGGCCCGGGGGTGTGCCGCGCAACTTTTTCGTTTAGGAATTTTAGTTCGTGCTGGTGAACCCGGGGTATTTTTTCCCGTCCCAAAATAGTCACTTGGGCCCAAATTTAATTTAAGCCGAAAACGGGGGGCGACTGGGGGTATTTCCGGCCTTTGAACCAAAAAAGTAGCATGGACGAAAAGAATAGTAAACACTTTACGCATTAGCGACCCTTTTGGGGAAAAAAAAAAATTTTGGAGGGGCTTTTTTCTGGCAGAACCCCCAATCTTTTTCCCAAAAAAAAAAAGGGAAAACAACAGAGAAAGGGCCCCCGCCTGCCCCGCCGGCAATTTTTTTTTCCCCGGGAAATTTAAATTTGTGCTGGCCGACCGGCGTATTTTTCCCGTCAAAGGTCACCGGCCCAAATTTAAACAAGCCCGGGGCAACGAGACTGGGTATTTTCCCGGGCCCTTTTAAAAATATTTGCACTGGGTAAAGAGCTAGTAAGACTTGACGCCCTTGCGACTTTTTTTTTAAAAAAAAAAATATTTTTGGAGGGGGTTTGGGTTCTGGGGGAGCCCGATATCTTTTTCAAAAGAAAAACAAAAAGGAGGGCGGCGTTGCCGCTTTTCCTGCCGCCTGCCCCCGCATACCTTTTTTCCCGGAGGAAATTTGGCTTGGTTGGGCCCCTTTTTTTTTAAAATTTCCAAAAAAAAAGGGACTCGGCCCCCCAAAAATTGGGAAAAAAGGCCCAAACCCCAAGGGAAAAAAATCCGGTAAAATTTTCCCCGGAAAAAAAATAAGTTGCCCTTTTGGGCGTAAAGGAAAAAAAAGTAACAAAATTGAACCCCAAAAAAAAAAAAAAAAAAAAAAAAAAAAAAAACCCCCCTTTCCCCCCCCCCAAAAAAAAAAAAAAAAAAAAAAAAAAAAAAAGTTTTAAAAAACATTAAAAACCCTGCCCCCTTGGTCCGGGCCCTGCCGCGCAACTTTTTTCTCAGATTTGAGTTGTGCTGGCTGAAACCCGGGGTATTTTTCCCGTAAAAATAGTCACTGGCCCAAAGGGAATTTAAACCCCACAAAGACGGAAAGGCGTATTTTCCGGGGCCCTTTTAAAAAAATAGTAGCAATTTGGGGTAAAGGTAGAAGCACTTTACGCATTACGAATTTTTGGAAAAAAACATATTTTTGGGGGGGCTTTTCTTCTGGCAGAGGCCCCATATTTCTTTCAAGAGAAATTTAACAGAGACGGCGTCTGCCTGCCGCCGCCCCGCATACTTTTTTCCCCAGGCATTTGAGTTCGTGCTGGCCCGACCGGCATTTTTCCAGCAAAAATAGTCACTCGGCCAATTGAATTTAAACCCCACAACGGCCGGGCTGGGGGTTTTTTTTCCCGGTTTTAAAAAAAAGTACCCCTGGACGAAAAAAGGTAGTAAGCACTTGGGCGCATTAGCGATTTTTTGGGAAAAAAAAAAAAAATTTTTTTGGGGGGCTTTGCTTTTGGCGAGGCCCCAATCTTTTTAAGGGGAAATCAACAGAGACGCCGTCTGCCTGCCTTTTCCCCGCATATTTTTTTCTTAGGCATTTGAGTTTGTGCGGCTGACCCGGGTTTTTTTTTTCCAGTCAAAGTAGTCACCGGCCAAATTTAATTCAAGCCGACAACCCGAAGGGGGTATTTTCCCGGGCCCTTTTAACAAAAGTAGCCCGGACTAAAGAGCTAGTAACACTTGACCATTAGCGACTTTTGGAAAAAAAAAATATTTTTGGAGGGGCTTTTCTTTTGGGAGCCCGATATCTTTTCAAGAAAAACAACAAAACGGGTGCCCGCCTGCCTGCCCGCGCCCAAATTTTCTCAGGCATTTGAGTTTTGTTTCTGGGTACCCGGCCCTTTTTTTTCCCGTCAAAGTTTGTCACTCGGGGCCCTTTTAATTTAAGCCCCCACAAAAGACGACGGCGTATTTTTTCCCGGGCCTTTTAACCAAAAAAGTAAACAATTTGGGCGTAAAAAAGGGTAGTAAACCCCTGCCATTAGGAAATTTTTGGAAAAAAAAAATTTTTGGAGGGGCCTTTTCTTCTGGCCGAGCCCGGGTATCTTTTCAAGAGAAAAACCCAAAAGAGACGGCCGTCCGGCCTGCCCTGGGGGCCTGGGGGGGCCCTTTTGCCCGCCGCCTGGCCCAGCCTGACCCCCGGCCCCCCGGAAAAAAATTTTGGCCCCGGCAAAGAAAAGTTCAGGTTTTCCCCGGCTGGGGGCCGGGCCCGTAAAAAAAATTTCCCCCGTCAAAAAGTAGGCCCAACCTTGGGGCCCAATTTTGGGGGAATCAAAAACCCGACAACCCCAAAAGACTGGGTATTTTCCGGCCCTTTTAACAAATTTGTGCAAATGGACCCTAAAGAGCTAGAAGCATTGAGCATTAGCGACTTTTTTGGGAAAAAAAAAATTTTTGGAGGGCTTTTTTTCTGGGAGAGGGCCCCATATTTGTTTTAAAAAGAAATCAAGAGACGGGGTCTGCCCTGCCTGCCTGCATGCCCGCCGGGAACTTTTTGCTCAGGCATTTTATTTTGTGGGCCCACCCCGGGGTTTTTCCAGTAAAATAGTCACCCCCGGCCCAAATTTAATTCAACCCCGACAACGAGACGGGGGTTTTTTTCCCGGGCCTTTTAACAAAAAAGTAGCAATGGGTAAAGACTAGAACCCCTTTACCATTTGCGCTTTTTTTAAAAAAAAACAATTTGGAAGGGGTTTTCTCGGAAGAGCCTTTTTTTTCTTTTTCAAGAGAAATCAACAGGGGACGGCCCTTTTGCCGGCCGGCGCTGTCACGATCGTCCGGGGGAGACCCAAAGCGCAGGTGTTTTAACGAAAAATACTTTTAATTTGTTAAAAATTTAAACCAAAACAAAACAAAAAAGACTCGTGACGTTTCCCCGTTTTCAATGATCCGAAAACCCCGGGAAAAAAAAAACCCAAAAACCCCCGGGAAAAAAATACAGTTTAAATAGGCTCCCAATAAAAGACAAACCCGCCAACAGTGACACTCGTTGCCCTGATTTGGGGGTCACAAAAAGGCAAACATAGAAAACAACAAACTTTGAACCCCAACATAGAAATAAACCCCATGAATAAAAAAAACCCTGACTCAAAAAATAGAGGCCAGAGCCCGGGGTTTTGGGCAAAAGGGAGACTTTTTGTCGGCATTTGAGTTCGGTTTGGTGACCGGGGGGTTTTTTTCCAGTCAAAGTAGTCACTCGGCCAATTAATTTAAACCGCCCAAAGGGCGACTGGCGTTATTTTCCCGGGCCCTTTTAACCCAAATTGTTCAAATGGACGTTAAAAAAGTAGTAAACACCTTTACCATAGGCCCACTTTTTTGGGGGAAAAAAAATATTTTTGGAGGGGGGGTTTTCTTCTGGCAGAGCCCCAACTTTTCAAGAGAAATCACAGAGACGGCGTCGGGCCCGCCCCTGCCGCCCTGCCCCCGCAACTTTTTTCCCCAGGCAATTTTAGTTCGTGTGGCGAACCCGGGGTATTTTTTAAATCAAAGTAGCACCGGCCAAATTTAATCCCAAACCCGACAAAAAAACCACAAACCCAAAGGGAAAAAACATTACAGTGTTAAATATGGCTCCCAATCACTTGACCAACCAGCCAACAAGCGGGACACTCGTTGCCTCTGAGGCGGGGTTGCAACAGGGTAAAACATAGAAATCACAAACTAGAAACACCAACATAGAAATAAACACATAGAATAAACACACCCATGACTCAACAAATCAGATAGTTTCCCAGAGCCCAGCTGGTGGTTGCCAGTTGATAGACATACTTTTGATCAGCATAATGAGTAAACAAACAAAACATGACCGGCGTCGTGACGTCACAGTATCAAAGGTAAGTTCACTCGGCAATGAATAGCCCGACAACGACGGCGAAGGCGTTAAAACATACGGCCTATTGAAACAAATAGCTACCACTCAGAGTAAAGAGCTAGATAAGCAGCTGAACATTAGCGGACTGTCTGGGAGTCTACACAGGTAAACATAGAAATAAACAAACTGGAGGGCGTTTCATTGCAATAGCCCGACTATATAAACACAAGAGAACTCAACAGACGGCGTCTGCAGAGCCTGCTGCCTGACAGGCAGACTTTTGAGGCTCAGGCATTTGACGTGCGTGCTGCTGACCCGGCGTCATTTTTCCAGTCAAATTTAATAGGTTTTCCAGTCAAGTAGTCACTCGGCCAATTCAATTCAGCCCGACACCGTGACGACTGGGTGGGTATTTTTTCATCGGCCCTGTGAACAAATAATAGTACCACGAGGACGTAAAGAAGCTCAAGTAAGCCATTGACGCAATTTATATTAGCGACTTTCTGGGAAAAAAACAAATATTTTTGGAGGGCCTTTCGCTTCTGGCAGAGCCCTATATCTTCGTTTCAAGAGAAATCAACAGAGACGGAGTCCGCCTGCCTGCCTGCTGCTGCACTGCCTGCCTGCCGCGCATACTGCTGCTCAGGCATTTGTGAGTTCGTGCTGGCTGACCGGCGTATTTTTCCTAGTCAAGTAGTCACTCGGCCAATTGAATTCAAGCCCGACAACGACCGCACTGTTCGTATATTTCCGGCCTTTGAACAAATAGTAGCACTGGACGTAAAGAGCTAGTAAGCACTGGAGCATTAGCCGGGACTTTTTGGAAAAAAAAAACATTTTTGGGAGGGGCTTTGCCCCCTTGGAGAGAGCCCGATATTCTTGTTTCAAGAGAATATCAACAGAGACGGCGTACTGCCTGCTGCCGGCCGCGCATGGCACTGCTGCGTAGGGAGAGCCTGCTGACGCAGCATACTTTTCGCTCAGAACATACTTTAGTTAGTGCTGGTGGCACCGGAGTATTTTTCCAGTCAAAGTAGTCAATGGTGACAATTGGAATTCAATGACCGACACACGACGACGCGTATTTTCGGCCTTTGAACAAAGTAGTACTACTGGACTGATAGAGCTAGTAAATCAGAGACAACCAGCACCGCTGACCACTCGACTTTGATTGGGAAAGGCACACAAGGCAAATCATGTGAAATCAAAAAACTAGAACCCCAGAGCCGAATATCTTTTTCATAGAATAAACAACCATGACAACAAATAGAGTGCCAGAGACAGGGGCATGACAGCGCAGATCGTGCTCAGGCATTTGAGGTCGTGATGGTGACCGGCGATGTTGAACGAGTCAACTTTAGTCACTCGGCCATTGAACATTACAAGCCAAGACAACGACGATGTGACGTCCACGGTAGCAATTTTCCGGCCTTTGAACAAATAGACACAAACCCAAAAGGAAAACGTAAAGTTAGCTATGGCTCCCAAAACAGAGACAACCAGCCAACAGCTGACACTCGTTGCTCTGATGGAGTCACACAGGCATATTTTGGGATCAAACTTTGATTCTGGCGCAGAGCCTGATATCTTGTTCAAGAGACATCAACAGACTCAACAAATAGCGTTGCCTGCCTGCAGGGTGTGCCAGCGCAGACTTTTTGCTCAGGCATTTGAGTTCGTGCTGGCCTGACCGGCGTATTTTTCCAGTCAAAGTAGTCACTCGGCCAATTGAATTTCAGCCCGACAACGACGAGACTGGCGTTATTTTCAGGCCTTGAACAAAATAGTAGCATGGACGTAAAGAGCTAGTAAGCACTTGAAAAATTAGCGACTTTCTCTGGGGAAAAAAAACATTTTTGGAGGGGGCTTTGCTTCTGGCAGAGCCCGATATCTTGTTTCAACGAGAAATCAACAGAGACGGCTGTCTGCCTCCTGCCTGCCTGGCCGCGCAGACTTCTGGCTCAGGGCATTTGAGTTCGTGCTGGCTGACCTGGCGTATTTCTCTAGTCAAGCTAGTCACTCGGCCAAGAGAAATCAACAGCCGACAACGACGACTGGAGTAATTTCGCCTGAACAAAAAATAGTATCACTGGACGTAAAGAGCTAGTAAGCACTTGACGCATTAGGACTTTTTGGAAAAAAAACACATTTTGGAGGGGCTTGTTCTGGCCAGAGCCCGATATCTATCTTTCAAGAGAAATCAACAGAGACGCGAGTCTTGCCTGCCTGCCGCGCATACTTTGCCTCAGGCCATTTGAGTTCGGCTGGTCTGACCGGCGTAATTCCAGTCAAAGTAGTCACTCGGCCAATTGAATTCAAGCCCGACAACGACGGAACTGGCGTATTTTCCGGCATTTTGAAACAAATAGTAGCACTGGACGTAAAGAGCTAGTAACCCACTGAAGCACTTAGCGACTTTTTATGAAAAAAAACCCTTTTGGCCGGGCTTTGCTTATGGCAGATCCTGATATTTTGTTTCAAGAGAAAGCAAACAGGGAGACGGCGTCTGCCTGCCTGCCTGCCTGCCGCATGTCACGGATCGTCAGGGGAGAGAACAATGCGCACGCGTGTTGAACTAACATACTTTAATTAGTTAAGTTTAAAACAATACAAAACAAGGAAACGACTCGTGACGTCCACGGTATCAATGATCCGAACACGGAACAAAAAAACCACAAAACCCCAAAGGGAAAAAAACATACAGTTTAAATATGGCTACCAACATCAGAGCACAACAGCCAACAGCTGACACTCGTTGCCTCTGATTGGGAGTCACACAGGCAAAACATAGAAAATCAACAAACTAGAACCCCCACATAGAAATAAAAACACATAGAATAAAAACCACCCTGACACAACAAAATAGAGTCCCAGAGCCACGGGTGTGACAGCGCAGACTTTTTGCTCCGGCCATTTGAGTTCGTTGCTGCCCGACCGGGGTATTTTTCCAGTCAAAGTATGGTCACTCGGCCAATTGAATTCAAGACCGACACCGTACGGACTGGCGTTATTTTCGGCCTTTGACAAATAGTAGCACTGGACGTAAAGAGTAGTAAGCACTTGACGCATTAGCGACTTTTTTGGAAAAAAAACATATTTTGGAGGGCTTTGCTCTGGCAGAGGACCCCGATATCTTGTTTCAAGAGAAATCAACAGATTTTGGAGGGCTTTGCTTCGGCAGATTTTTTTTTGCTGGCCGATATCTGTTCAAGAGAAATCAACAGAGACGGCGTCTTGCCTGCATGCCTGCAGCGCATATTTTGCTCAGGCATTTGAGTTCGTGCTGGCTGACGGCGTATTTTTCCAGTCAAAGTAGTCACTCGGCCAATTGAAATTAAGCCCGGACAACGACGACTGGCGTATTTGCCGGCCTTTTGAACCAAATAGTAGCACTGGACGTAAAGAGAAGTAAACCACTTGACGCAATTAGCGACTTTTTTTTTTTTCTTTTTTTAAAAAAACAACACAATTGGAGGGGCTTGCTTCTGGCAGGAGCCTGATATCTTGTTTCAAGGAGAAATCAACAGAGACGGCGTCGGCATGCCTGCTGCCGCCGCAGACTTTTTTGCTCAGGCTTGGGAGTTCGTTGCTGGCTACCGGCGTATTTCTCCAGGCAAAGAAGTCACCGGCCAATTGAATTCAAGCCCTGAACAACGACGGACTGGCGTAATTTTCCGGCCTGTGAACAAATAGTAGCACTGGACGTAAAGGAGCTAGTAACCACTTGACGCATTAGCGACCTTTTTTGACAAAAAACATTTTTGGAGTGGCTTTGCTTCTGGCAGAGCCTGATATCTTGTTTCAAAGAGAAATCCAACAGAGACGGAGTCTGCCTAGCTGCCTGCCGCGCATGTCACGATCGTCCGGGAAGAGACCAATGGCAGCTGCAGTGTGAACGAACATACCTAATTAGTTAAAGTTTAAACAATACAAAAACAAGAAACGAATCTGCACGTCCACGGTATCAATGACCGAAACACGGAACAAAAAACCACCAAAACACAAAAGGGAAAAAAATACAGTTTAAATATGGCTCCCAATCAGAGACAACCAGCCAACAGCTGGACACTCGTTGCCTCTGATGGGGTCGATTGGGAGTCACACAGTGCAAACATAGAAATCAACACAACTAGAACCCCCAAACATAGAAAATAAACACATAGAATAAACACACCCTGACTTCAAACAAATAGAAGTCCCAGAGCCAGGGTGCTGACAGCGCAGACTTTGTTTGCTCAGGAATTTGAGTTCGTGCTGGCTGACCGGCGTATGTTTTCCAGTCAAGTAAAGTAGTCACCTCGGCCAATTGAATTCAAGCCCGACAACGACGCCTGCGGTATTTTCCGGCCTTTTGAACAAATAGTACCACTGGACGTAAAGAGCTAGTAAGCACTTGACACCATTAGCGACTGTTTGGGAAAAAAAAAACATATTTTTGGAGTGCTTTGCTTCTGCAGAGCCCGATATCTGTTTCAAGAGAAATCAACAGAGACGGCGTGTGCCTGCCGCCTGCCTGCTGTCGCGCAGACTTTTTGCTCAGGCATATGAGGTCCGTTAGCTGCGTTCTAGACCGGGCTTATTTTTCCAGTCAAAGTTATTCACAGGCCCATTGAATTCCAAGCCCAGACAACGAAGACTGGCGTATTTCGCACTTTGAACACAAATAGTAGCACTGGACGTAAAGAGCTAGAAGGCACTTGAAAGCCTTCGCGACTTGTTTGAAAAAAAACACATTTTGGAGGGGCTTTGCTCTGGCAGAGCCCGGATATCTTCTTTCAAGAAAATCAACAGAGACGGCGTCTGCCTGCCTGCCTGCAGCGCATACTTTTTGCTCAGGCATTTGAGTTCGTGCTGGCTGACCGGCGTATTTTTCCAGTCAAAGTAGTCACTCGGCCAATTGAATTCAAGCCCGACAACGACGGACTGGCGTATTTTTCCGGCCTTTGAACAAAATAGTAGCACTGGACGTAAAGAGCTAGTAACCACTTGACGCATTAGCGACTTTTTTTAAAAAAAAAAACATTTTTGGAGGGGCTTTGATCTGCTTCTGGCAGAGCCTGAGCCTATCTTGTTTCAAGAGAAATCAACAACGTCCACGGTATCAATGACCGAACACGGAACAAAAAACCACAAACCCAAAGGGAAAAACATACAGTTTAAATATGGCTCCCAATCAGAGACAACCAGCCAACAGCTGACACTCGTTGCCTCTGATTGGGAGTCACACAGGCAAACATAGAAATCAACAAACTAGAACCCCCAACATAGAAATAAACACATAGAATAAACACACCCTGACTCAACAAATAGAGTCCCAGAGCCAGGGTGTGACAGCGCAGACTTTTTGCTCAGGCATTTGAGTTCGTGCTGGCTGACCGGGCGTATTTTTCCAGTCAAAGTAGTCACTCGGCCAATTGAATTCAAGCCCGACAACGACGACTGGCGTATTTTCCGGCTTTGAACAAATAGTAGCACTGGACGTAAAGAGCTAGTAAGCACTTGACGCATTAGCGACTTTTTGGAAAAAAAAACATATTTTTGGAGGGGCTTTGCTTCTGGCAGAGCCCGATATCTTGTTTCAAGAGAAATCAACAGAGACGGCGTCTGCCTGCCTGCCTGCCTGCCTGCCGCGCAGACTTTTTGCTCAGGCATTTGAGTTCGTGCTGGCTGGACGGCGTATTTTTCCAGTCAAAGTAGTCACTCGGCCAATTGAATTCAAGCCCGACAACGACGACTGGCGTATTTTCCGGCCTTTGAACAAAATAGTAGCACTGGACGTAAAGAGAGCTAGTAAGCACTTGACGCATTAGCGACTTTTTTGGAAAAAAAACATATTTTTGGAGGGGCTTTGCTTCTGGCAGAGCCTGATATCTTGTTTCAAGAGAAATCAACAGAGACGGCGTCTGCCTGCCTGCCCGCGCATGTCTTTTTGCTCAGGCATTTGAGTGCGTGCTGGCTGACCGGCGTATTTTAATCCAGTCAAAGTAGTCACTCGGCCAATTGAAAACAAGCCCGACAACGACGACTGGCGTATTTGACCGAACTTTGAACAAATAGTAGCACTGGACGTAAAGAGCTACAGTTTAAATACTTGACGCATTCAGAGACTTTTTGGAAAAAAAACACTCGTTTTGGGAGGGGCAAACTTCTGGCAGAGCCCGATCTTCTCAACAAGAGAAATCAACAGAGACGGCGTCTGCCTGCACCCTGCCGCGCAACTTTTTAGAGTCCCAGAGCCGTGGTGTGACAGCGCAGACTTTTTGCTCAGGCCATTGAATTCAAGCCCGGCTGACCGGCGTATTTTCAGGCCTTTGAACAAATAGTCACTCGGCGTAATTGAATTCAAGCCCGACAACGACGACTGCGCGTTTTTCGGCCTTTGAACAAGCCTGATACCACTGGAGTAAAGAGCTAGTAAGCACTTGCCACATTAGCGACTGTCACGATCGGAAAAAAAACATATTTTTGGAGGGGCTTTGCTTCTGGCAGAGCCCGAACAATTTCAAGAGAAAACAACAGAGACGGCGTCTGCGGTATCAATGACCTGCCGCGCAGACTTTTTGCTCAGGCATTTGACAAAGGGTGCTGGCTGACCGGCGTATTTTTCCAAAAGTAGCACTCCCAATCAGAGACAAAGCCCGACAACGACGACTGGCGTTGCCTTTGAACAAAATGGTACACTGGCGTAAAGAGCTAGTAAATCACTTGACTAGATTAGCGACTTTTTGGAAAAAAAACACATTTTTGGAGGGGCTTTGCTTCTGGCAGACCCACCTTCTTTCAAGAGAAATCAACAGAGACGGCGTCTGCCTGCCTGCCCGCGCAGACTTTTTGCTCAGGCATTTGAGTTCGTGCTGGCTGACCGGCGTATTTTTCCAGTCAAAGTAGTCACTCGGCCAATTGAATTCAAGCCCGACAACGACGACTGGCGTATTTTCCGGCCTTTGAACAAATAGTAGCACTGGACGTAAAGAGCTAGTAACCACTTGACGCATTAGCGACTTTTTTGAAAAAAAAACATTTTTGGAGGGGCTTTGCTTCTGGCAGAGCCTGATATCTTGTTTCAAGAGAAATCAACAGAGACGGCGTCTGCCTGCCTGCCTGCCGCGCATGTCACGATCGTCAGGGAGAGACCAATGCGCAGCGTGTTGAACGAACATACTTTAATTAGTTAAAGTTTAAACAATACAAAACAAGAAACGACTCGTGACGTCCACGGTATCAATGACCGAACACGGAACAAAAAAACCACAAACCCAAAGGGAAAAACATACAGTTTAAATATGGCTCCCAATCAGAGACAACCAGCCAACAGCTGACACTCGTTGCCTCTGATTGGGAGTCACACAGGCAAACATAGAAATCAACAAACTAGAACCCCCAACATAGAAATAAACACATAGAATAAACACACCCTGACTCAACAAATAGAGTCCCAGAGCCAGGGTGTGACAGCGCAGACTTTTTGCTCAGGCATTTGAGTTCGTGCTGGCTGACCGGCGTATTTTTCCAGTCAAAGTAGTCACTCGGCCAATTGAATTCAAGCCCGACAACGACGACTGGCGTATTTTCCGGCCTTTGAACAAATAGTAGCACTGGACGTAAAGAGCTAGTAAGCACTTGACGCATTAGCGACTTTTTGGAAAAAAAACATATTTTTGGAGGGGCTTTGCTTCTGGCAGAGCCCGATATCTTGTTTCAAGAGAAATCAACAGAGACGGCGTCTGCCTGCCTGCCTGCCTGCCTGCCGCGCATACTTTTTGCTCAGGCATTTGAGTTCGTGCTGGCTGACCGGCGTATTTTTCCCAGTCAAAGTAGTCACTCGGCCAATTGAATTCAAGCCCGACAACGACGACTGGCGTATTTTCCGCGAGCCTTTGAACAAATAGTAGCACTGGACGTAAAGAGCTAGTAACCACTTGACGCATTTTTCCGCGACTTTTTTGAAAAAAAAAAAAAACATTTTTGGAGGGGCTTTGCTTCTGGCAGAGCCTGATATCTTGTTTCAAGAGAAATCAACAGAGACGGCGTCTGCCTGCCTGCCTGCCGCGCAGACTTTTTGCTCAGGCATTTGAGTTCGTGCTGGCTGACCGGCGTATTTTTCCAGTCAAAGTAGTCACTCGGCCAATTGAATTCAAGCCCGACAACGACGACTGGCGTATTTTCCGGCCTTTGAACAAATAGTAGCACTGGACGTAAAGAGCTAGTAACCACTTGACGCATTAGCGACTTTTTTGAAAAAAAACATTTTTTGGAGGGGGCTTTGCTTCTGGCAGAGCCTGATATCTTGTTTCAAGAGAAATCAACAGAGACGGCGTCTGCCTGCCTGCCTGCCGCGCATGTCACGATCGTCAGGGAGAGACCAATGCGCAGCGTGTTGAACGAACATACTTTAATTAGTTAAAGTTTAAACAATACAAAACAAGAAACGACTCGTGACGTCCACGGTATCAATGACCGAACACGGAACAAAAAACCACAAACCCAAAGGGAAAAACATACAGTTTAAATATGGCTCCCAATCAGAGACAACCAGCCAACAGCTGACACTCGTTGCCTCTGATTGGGAGTCACACAGGCAAAACATAGAAAATCAACAAACTAGAACCCCCCAACATAGAAATAAACACATAGAATAAACACACCCTGACTCAACAAATAGAGTCCCAGAGCCAGGGTGTGACAGCGCAGACTTTTTGCTCAGGCATTTGAGTTCGTGCTGGCTGACCGGCGTATTTTTCCAGTCAAAGTAGTAGCACTCGGCCAATTGAATTCAAGCCCGACAACGACGACTGGCGTATTTTCCGGCCTTTGAACAAATAGTAGCACTGGACGTAAAGAGCTAGTAAGCACTTGACGCATTAGCGACTTTTTGGAAAAAAAACATATTTTTGGAGGGGCTTTGCTTCTGGCAGAGCCCGATATCTTGTTTCAAGAGAAATCAACAGAGACGGCGGCGTCCCTGCCTGCCTGCCTGCCTGCCGCGCATACTTTTTGCTCAGGCATTTGAGTTCGTGCTGGCTGACCGGCGTATTTTTCCAGTCAAAGTAGTCACTCGGCCAATTTGAATTCAAGCCCGACAACGACGACTGGACGACGGCGTATTTCCGGCCTTTGAACAAATAGTAGCACTGGACGTAAAGAGCTAGTAACCACTTGACGCATTAGCGACTTTTTTGAAAAAAAAACATTTTTGGAGGGGCTTTGCTTCTGGCAGAGCCCGATATCTTGTTTCAAGAGAAATCAACAGAGACGGCGTCTGCCTGCCTGCCTGCCTGCCTGCCTGCCGCGCAGACTTTTTGCTCAGGCATTTGAGTTCGTGCTGGCTGACCGGCGTATTTTTCCAGTCAAAGTAGTCACTCGGCCAATTGAATTCAAGCCCGACAACGACGACTGGCGTATTTTCCGGCCTTTGAACAAATAGTAGCACTGGACGTAAAGAGCTAGTAAGCACTTGACGCATTAGCGACTTTTGGAAAAAAAAAATTTTTGGAGGGGCTTTGCTTCTGGCAGAGCCCGATATCTTGTTTCAAGAGAAATCAACAGAGACGGCGTCTGCCTGCCTGCCGCGCATACTTTTTGCTCAGGCATTTGAGTTCGTGCTGGCTGACCGGCGTATTTTTCCAGTCAAAGTAGTCACTCGGCCAATTGAATTCAAGCCCGACAACGACGACTGGCGTATTTTCCGGCCTTTGAACAAATAGTAGCACTGGACGTAAAGAGCTAGTAACCACTTGACGCATTAGCGACTTTTTTGAAAAAAAACATTTTTGGAGGGGCTTTGCTTCTGGCAGAGCCCGATATCTTGTTTCAAGAGAAATCAACAGAGACGGCGTCTGCCTGCCTGCCTGCCGCGCATGTCACGATCGTCAGGGAGAGACCAATGCGCAGCGTGTTGAACGAACATACTTTAATTAGTTAAAGTTTAAACAATACAAAACAAGAAACGACTCGTGACGTCCACGGTATCAATGACCGAACACGGAACAAAAAACCACAAACCCAAAGGGAAAAACATACAGTTTAAATATGGCTCCCAATCAGAGACAACCAGCCAACAGCTGACACTCGTTGCCTCTGATTGGGAGTCACACAGGCAAACATAGAAATCAACAAACTAGAACCCCCAACATAGAAATAAACACATAGAATAAACACACCCTGACTCAACAAATAGAGTCCCAGAGCCAGGGTGTGACAGCGCAGACTTTTTGCTCAGGCATTTGAGTTCGTGCTGGCTGACCGGCGTATTTTTCCAGTCAAAGTAGTCACTCGGCCAATTGAATTCAAGCCCGACAACGACGACTGGCGTATTTTCCGGCCCTTTGAACAAATAGTAGCACTGGACGTAAAGAGCTAGTAAGCACTTAACGCATTAGCGACTTTTTGGAAAAAAAAACATATTTTTGGAGGGGCTTTGCTTCTGGCAGAGCCCGATATCTTGTTTCAAGAGAAATCAACAGAGACGGCGTCTGCCTGCCTGCCTGCCTGCCTGCCTGCCTGCCTGCGCGCATACTTTTTGCTCAGGCATTTGAGTTCGTGCTGGCTGACCGGCGTATTTTTCCAGTCAAAGTAGTCACTCGGCCAATTGAATTCAAGCCCGACAACGACGACTGGCGTATTTTCCGGCCTTTGAACAAATAGTAGCACTGGACGTAAAGAGCTAGTAACCACTTGACGCATTAGCGACTTTTTTGAAAAAAAAAAACATTTTTGGAGGGGCTTTGCTTCTGGCAGAGCCTGATATCTTGTTTCAAGAGAAATCAACAGAGACGGCGTGCCTGCCTGCCTGCCTGCCGCGCATGTCACGAGCCCCATAGGGGAGCTATGCTCCTAGTGGTTTACCCTCTGCCCTAGGGCAGAACAGCCTGAAGCAAATTTATGCACACACCTACAGCCAATAGGAGTACAGGTGTCCCTATATAAGGAACCCCGTTCCCTCAATCTGCCTCCCATTATCTTCAGCGACTGGACGAGAGAAGAAGCCTAGAAGACTCAGGAAGATTTTCGTCGTTGATATCCAGCCATCAACGTCTTCCTAAAATGAGCACACCATCATATCCACCCCCAAAGGCCCTTTTCAGGGCCCTTTGTCGATGTACTACCATGGCCGTTACGGACCCCCACGACCTATGTTTCGTGTGCTTGGGACCGCAACACGCCAAGGAAGGTCTCGACATCCCTCCTAATTGCGCCTCCTGCGCCCTCCTTCCTGTGAAGGAGAGGAAGCAGCGCTGGGCGTTTTTTAGAGAGGACGTCCCTCTGGATGATGCCCTGTCCACACTCGCCTCCGCTTCGGAGATATCTGAGGACAGTGCAGAATCGGAGGATGACAAGGAGGGCGCCGAGAGGGATGTTCCAGTGGGACAATCTCATACTCCGGCACCTGCCTTCAAGACCCCCTCTCTAGCAGAGAGCGTGAGGTCTGAGGGATCCTTGTGCGATGACGACATGGGCTCTGTTAGGTCAGAAGCCCTGTCCTTCGCAGCAGCCTCTCTGCGTTCCGACTTTCCGGAACTCATTGAGAAGGCGACCAAACGACTGGAGATTGCGCTGCCCCCAGCTCCCCTCCCTATGGAGGTGGATCTGATGGAGGGCGGCCCTTACTCTAAACCAAGGAGAGCAGCGGAGCCAATGGCTCCAGCATTGCCCTCCCTTGGTAAATATGTCGAGGGCTCGTGGGGGACACCCCTGGCGGCGCGTTCGCCGGCCAGGGCGTACACCCCATTCACCAGAGTGAACGGATACGAGTGGGCAGCTAGGGGAATCCCCAGGCTCGAAGGCGCCATGACGGCGTTCTTAGTGCCGGGTTCGAGTCCCTGGGCCGCCTCCAAGAAGGCCACTCTGCCAGCGCAGAAGGACAGGTTCACAGCCACTTTGGCTGAGAAATCCTTCACGCTGGGAGCTCAGAGCGTAGCGGCGGCAAACAACATCGCCATCCTCGCGGCCTCCCTATCCCGTCTTACGACAGGAAGGTCTGAGTTGACCAGCGAGGAGGTGGAGGAGGCCTCCAGGATTTCTGGAGCCATTCTCCACCTGACACAGGCGGTAGCCATCTGTGCGGGCAGGACCATGGCCACTTCGGTGGTCATGGAAAGACACCTCTGGCTGTCCATGACAGCTATGAAGGAGACTGACAGAGCTTCATTGCTCAACGCCCCCGTCTCCAGCGAAGGGCTATTTGGCCTCGCTGTGAAAGACGCCACGGAAAGGATTGCCAAGCTGGACGAGGAGAGGAGGCATCTGGCTAAGCATCTGCCACTGGCGATGAAAGCCAGCAGAGCCCCGACAGCTCCGTCCACCTCGAACGCCCCCAGCAGAGCAGGGAGGCGACGGGCCAGGCGGCAGGCGCCCACCGAAGGCGGCAAGAGAGCGGGCTCGGCCCCTCCGGCAGCGACGGTGGCAGCAGCGGTCCCGCCGACCAGAGAGGTTGTCACGAAGCCGGACTGGCAGCACCGAAAGGCCTCCCAGAAGAGACGGCACTTGTGACGAGGCGAGGGGGCGAGAACGGGAGATGGCCCGGCGTACGACGCTCAAGAGCCTACTGTTCCCCCCCACCCCACTGTTCAGGGCGTGGAGGGCGTTTTATTTTATGTGAATAAAGAGCGGAGTCTCACTGACATTGTCAATGAAAGACATTTATTCCATAAGGTACAGAACACTTCACGTTCTATGGTATCCCCCCACCATCCTGAGTGTAGCTCAACCCACCTAGAGTGCGTTGCTGAGCGCGCTCAGGAGAGGAAAAGGGAAGAGGTAGCAGGGCGCAGCCTTAGCTTACCTAATAAAGATCACTTACTACAGACTCCTAGGAGCTCTGTAGTAAAGGTCTCACATAGCAGGCAGCTGCCTATGTCCCAATGTGACATGAAGGCGCAGCCGCTAGCCGGGAAGAACGCCTTGCTGCAGGCTAATGCCTCAGCCGGCGCAGTTCAGACCCGTGCGACGTTCACGGAGAGCGGGATTACCAGAGTTACAGGTGTAACCAAGGTATGGACGCCTCCGGTCTATCATGAACGTATCAATACCCATGGCTCTGAGCGCAGCCCACCACTCACTGAGTGTGTTGTAGAGCAGACGCATGAGACCAGTAAAGAGGTATTATGGCACCACCGTGTGGTACCAGTCAGAGATCACACCTTTCAGACTCAGATGAGTGCTGTAATGGATGGGTCTCAAGGCAAGCGACAGTCTCAGTCAGACAATGACGTGATGATGCAATCGCTATTCGGGGAGAGCGCGCCGTCTCAGGTTAATGCCTCAGACAGCGCAGTTCAGAACCGTGCTGCGTTCACGGAGGGCCGGATTACTGGAGTTACAGGCGTAACTAACGTATCAAGGCCTCCGACTCACACAGAACCAGCTGATGTTTCCTCTCCCTTTCGAGGGGGGCCCACCCTGGGCTATTCCACCAACTCAGTGCTGGGGAATAGCGGCGGCGAGGGCCATAGAGGAATACAGGTCCTTCCTACTGGATGTACCACAGCTTCGTGCACGCCCGCTCTCTCTGCATTGTTGGCAGTGGCGACAAAGCTGTACCCTCTCACGCTGGCTAGAACAGACGTTAGAGAAGGGTTATGCCCTCCAATTCCGCCGAACCCCACCCCCGTTTCGGGGAGTGGTGGAAACGGTGATGAAAACGCCGGACAAAGTAGCCGCTCTGATGTCAGAGATCACGGAACTTTTGGCGAAGGAGGCGGTCACAGTAGTTCCCCGAGAGCAGAGGAACAAAGGGCTCTATTCGCCTTATTTCCTAGTGCCCAAAAAGACGGGGGGAGTGAGGCCGATTTTGGATTTACGCATTCTAAACGAAAGCATAACCAAACGGCCCTTCCGAATGCTGACGACAAAACGTCTACTGGAATGTGTCCAGAAGGGAGACTTTTGTACAAGCATAGACCTAAAGGACGCGTACTTTCATGTGCCGATTCAATCTCGCCACAGAAAGTTTCTGCGGTTCGCCTTTCAAGGGGTGGCGTACGAGTTCACGAGGATGCCGTTTGGGTACGCCCTGGCACCTCGAACTTTTTCCAAATGTGTGGAGGCGGCATTGGAACCGCTGCGTCGTCAAGGGATAAGGATATTAGCCTACCTAGACGACCTGCTGGTTCTCGCCCCGTCAGCAGAGCTGGCGTTCATGCACACGACACAGACAGTGATTCATCTCACGCGTCTGGGGTTCGCTGTGAATTGGAAAAAGAGCGCACCCTGGCCCAGTCATCAGATAGTCTACCTGGGACTACAGCTAGACACTGTAATGATGAGGGCGCGAATTTCGGACCCTCGAAGGGCAGCATTGGTACTAGCCCTGAGGAAGTGTCGTCCGAATCACACAGTAACGGCGCTATCGATCATGTCACTTTTGGGTCTCATGTCGGCAGCCCACTCTGTGGTACCGCTGGGGCTTCTGCACATGCGCAGAACACAGCGGTGGTTCGCCCAACTAAGACTAGACCCAGTGCGTCAACGTCATCGGTTGGTGGTGGTTCCTCTCTCGCTAAGAGCAGACCTGGACTATTGGAGGAACCCGTGCGTTCTCACGCACGGAGTCCCGATGGGCAAGGTGTCATCCTACATTCCAGTGTATACAGATGCCTGTCTGACTGGATGGGGAGGGACATGTCAGTCTCAAGCGATAGGTGGTGCATGGCCTCAATCAGGTCGGCACATAAACCTCTTGGAGTTGGAAACGGTTCGACTGGTTCTGAACCACTTCGCGTCTACCCTTCGGGGTCGCGATGTGTTGGTTTGGTCAGACAACCGGACCACAGTAGCTCACATAAATCGCCAGGGAGGGGTCAGGTCTCCTGCCCTCCACAGGGCGGCAGAGGAATTGTGGCTGTGGGCTCACAAGCACCTTCGCTCGTTGAGAGCAGCGCACATTCCGGGCTACTTGAACGTAGGGGCAGATCTCATGTCAAGAGGGGGTCCTCGAGACGACGAGTGGTGTCTGCACCCAGACATTGTTCTCCAAATTTGGGAACAATTCGGGAGAGCCGAGGTGGATCTGTTCGCGTCACGTGTGAACGCGCAGTGTCCCCTATGGTTCTCCCTGAGACAACAGGACGAGCCGCCATTGGGAAGAGACGCATTCGCGCACTGCCCGTGGCCGAAAGTTCTCCTGTATGCATTCCCTCCGCTGTCTTGCATTCTCCCACTGCTAGCCAGGGTGAGATCAGAGGAGCTAACAGTGATACTGATAGCGCCCGATCGCCCGGGGGCTCCGTGGTTTGCAGAGATGAGTCAGATGTTGATTGTGCCACCTTGGACAATTCCACATCGACGAGACGCGTTGAGCCAGGCGGGAGGCTCGATAGGGCAGTGGCCCATAATCGGCCAACCACTGAGGGCTTGGTTCCTGAACGGGACAGGTTGAAGCGCCGTGGGTTATCTGATGCAGTGATCAGAACCATACAGAGCGCTAGGGCCAGTTCCACTTCCAGGATGTACACGAGCAGATGGAATGTTTTCTCACAGTGGTGTAACACACAGGACGTAGACCCCATGAGCTGTCAGGTAGAGAGTGTGCTCTCATTCCTGCAGTTTATGTTTGATAAGCAGAAATCGCCCTCCACCATTCGAGTGTTTGCAGCGGCAATTTCAGCTGGTCATGAAGGGTTTAACGGGAAAAACCTGTTTAGTCATCCATTAGTGAAACGTTTTTTATTGGGAACGCGACGGCTTAGGCCAATGCCTAGAGCTACGCTGCCCCGATGGGATTTGGCTTTGGTTCTCGAAGCGCTATGTAAGTCGCCGTTCGAGCCATTGAATCAAATACCCCTCAAAATGCTGTCTATCAAGACGGCGCTGTTGCTCGCCTTGACTACCGCTAAGCGGGTCAGTGATTTGAGTGCACTGTCGACGAGACCCGACTGCCTTGCCATTAATGGCGATTTGAGCAGAGCGGTGTTACGTCCCAACCCGGCATTTGTGCCGAAGGTTATTAACAGTGCATATAGATCACAGACCGTGGAATTGTGGGCTTTTTATCCCCCTCCCCATGGGGAGAGGAGTGAGAAAAAGCTTCATTGTCTGTGCCCAGTACGCGCTTTGGCGTGTTACGTTGAGCGCACAGCAGCGATTAGGTCATCGCCTCAGCTGTTTGTGTGTCACGGTGCGGCTGCATTGGGTAGACCACTTTCAAAACAGCGATTGTCTCATTGGCTTTGTGAAGGCATTGAGACGGCGTACGAGGCGGCGGGGCAACAACCGCCTCAGGGTATTAAAGCGCATTCCACTCGTGGAGTAGCAGCTTCTACTGCCCTCTTCAGAGGTACAGAGGTAGTGGATATTTGTAGAGCGGCGTCTTGGTCGACACCGTCTCCTTTTATTCGTTTCTATCTGTTGGATATGTCTTCTAACTCTTTGGCTCGATCTGTACTCAGCGTGGCTGAAGGGAGATCTTGAGAAAGAAACAGAGAAAGAAAGCAGGATTGTGACCATGTTCATAAATCCGCTTTTATTAGAAGGAACATATTATGGCACGTTTTTCCAACTCTTTAGCTCGGTCGGCTTTCAGCAGAGCTGAAAGGCGATTTTGAGCTGAAAAAGAGAGGACAGAGCAGGACCTTGGACAGGTTCCAATCAGGTCCGCTTTGGTTAGGAAAACGTGTTATGTCAAGAATAAGCTTTTTGAACTCTCAAGCTCGATTGCACTCAGCATAGCTGAAAGAGAATCTTGAGATAGAGGAAGCAGGAGCAGGACGATAGACAGGTCTCTATCAGGTCCGCTTTGGATGAAAGGCTATCTGTGGCATGTCTCTTGACTGACAGTGTCAGTATGGTAGAGACATGTATTGAACTGACAGAATGTGAGGTCATCTATCTGATTCAGATAGTATGACTTTTATATTTTGTTCCTGCCTACTAATCTATGGGTTCCATAGAGTGAGTAAGGCGGTCTGACATTATGTAGAGTGACTGATGTCATTAGAGTGTTGTCACAGAATATTGAGGCACGGCTAGCTGCTGGTACAGTTTAGCATGGCGTCTATTCTGATGATCTGCCCACTAGCCATTGGCATTGCCATTGAGCTAGATGGGGCGGGTCTATAACCGATGACGCGGTATATTGTGACGCCCTAATGGGTTTCTTAGTCGCAGTACTGCGGGAATTGGTTGCAGCCATTGCTGGGCTTGACCTTTTTTCATTTTTTAATGGAAAGTGTTAGGCTCGGCAGGGAGTACATTTTGGAGCGTTTCGCTCCGCCTTAAACCACTAGGAGCATAGCTCCCCTATGGGGCGGAGCTCCACGATATAGAACGATTAGTTACCGGAGTGTAACTCCAGTTCTATGAGTGGAGCGGAGCCCCATAGGACTTAAGGCCCTACCGACCCTCTCTAGTCTCGCTGAAGATAATATCTCGGGAGGCAGATTGAGGGAACGGGGTTCCTTATATAGGGACACCTGTACTCCTATTGGCTGTAGGTGTGTGCATAAATTTGCTTCAGGCTGTTCTGCCCTAGGGCAGAGGGTAAACCACTAGGAGCATAGCTCCCCTATGGGGCTCCGCTCCACTCATAGAACTGGAGTTACACTCCGGTAACTAATCGAGCCAGGGTGTGACAGCGCAGACTTTTTGCTCAGGCATTTGAGTTCGTGCTGGCTGACCGGCGTATTTTTCCAGTCAAAGTAGTCACTCGGCCAATTGAATTCAAGCCCGACAACGACGACTGGCGTATTTTCCGGCCTTTGAACAAATAGTAGCACTGGACGTAAAGAGCTAGTAAGCACTTGACGCATTAGCGACTTTTTGGAAAAAAAAAATATTTTTGGAGGGGCTTTGCTTCTGGCAGAGGCCGATATCTTGTTTCAAGAGAAATCAACAGAGACGGCGTCTGCCTGCCTGCCTGCCTGCCGCGCATACTTTTTGCTCAGGCATTTGAGTTCGTGCTGGCTGACCCGGCGTATTTTTCCAGTCAAAGTAGTCACTCGGCCAATTGAATTCAAGCCCGACAACGACGACTGGCGTATTTTCCGGCCTTTGAACAAATAGTAGCACTGGACGTAAAGAGCTAGTAAGCACTTGACGCATTAGCGACTTTTTGGAAAAAAAAAAACATTTTTGGAGGGGCTTTGCTTCTGGCAGAGCCCGATATCTTGTTTCAAGAGAAATCAACAGAGACGGCATCTGCCTGCCTGCCTGCCTGCCTGCCCGCGCATACTTTTTTTGCTCAGGCATTTGAGTTCGTGCTGGCTGACCGGCGTATTTTTCCAGTCAAAGTAGTCACTCGGCCAATTGAATTCAAGCCCGACAACGACGACTGGCGTATTTTCCGGCCTTTGAACACAAATAGTAGCACTGGACGTAAAGAGCTAGTAAGCACTTGACGCATTAGCGACTTTTTGGAAAAAAAAACATTTTTTGGAGGGGCTTTGCTTCTGGCAGAGCCCGATATCTTCTTTCAAGAGAAATCAACAGAGACGGCGTCTGCCTGCCTGCTGCCTGCCTGCCTGCCTGCCTGCGCAGCCGCGCAGCTGCTCAGGCATTTGAGTTCGTGCTGGCTGACCGGCGTATTTTTCCAGTCAAAGTAGTCACTTGGGCCAATTGAATTCAAGCCCGACAACGACGACTGCGTATTTTCCGGCCTTTGAACAAATAGTAGCACTGGACGTAAAGAGCTAGTAAGCACTTGACGCATTAGCGACTTTTTGGAGAAAAAAAACATATTTTTGGAGGGGCTTTGCTTCTGGCAGAGCCCGATATCTTGTTTCAAGAGAAATCAACAGAGACAGCGTCTGCCTGCCTGCCTGCCTGCCTGCCTGCCGCGCAGACTTTTTGCTCAGGCATTTGAGTTCGTGCTGGCTGACCGGCGTATTTTTCCAGTCAAAGTAGTCACTCGGCCAATTGAATTCAAGCCCGACAACGACGACTGGCGTATTTTCCCGGCCTTTGAACAAATAGTAGCACTGGACGTAAAGAGCTAGTAAGCACTTGACACATTAGCGACTTTTTTGAAAAAAAAAAAACATATTTTTGGAGGGGCTTTGCTTCTGGCAGAGCCTGATATCTTGTTTCAAGAGAAATCAACAGAGACGGCGTCTGCCTGCCTGCCTGCCGCGCATGTCACGATCGTCAGGGAGAGACCAATGCGCAGCGTGTTGAACGAACATACTTTAATTAGTTAAAGTTTAAACAATACAAAACAAGAAACGACTCGTGACGTCCACGGTATCAATGACCGAACACGGAACAAAAAACCACAAACCCAAAGGGAAAAACATACAGTTTAAATATGGCTCCCAATCAGAGACAACCAGCCAACAGCTGACACTCGTTGCCTCTGATTGGGAGTCACACAGGCAAACATAGAAATCAACAAACTAGAACCCCCAACATAGAAATAAACACATAGAATAAACACACCCTGACTCAACAAATAGAGTCCCAGAGCCAGGGTGTGACAGCGCAGACTTTTTGCTCAGGCATTTGAGTTCGTGCTGGCTGACCGGCGTATTTTTCCAGTCAAAGTAGTCACTCGGCCAATTGAATTCAAGCCCGACAACGACGACTGGCGTATTTTCCGGCCTTTGAACAAATAGTAGCACTGGACGTAAAGAGCTAGTAAGCACTTGACGCATTAGCGACTTTTTTGGAAAAAAAAAATATTTTTGAGGGGGCTTTGCTTCTGGCAGAGCCCGATATCTTGTTTCAAGAGAAATCAACAGAGACGGCGTCTGCCTGCCTGCCTGCCTGCCTGCCGCGCATACTTTTTGCTCAGGCATTTGAGTTCGTGCTGGCTGACCGGCGTATTTTTTCAGTCAAAGTAGTCACTCGGCCAATTGAATTCAAGCCCGACAACGACGACTGGCGTATTTTCCGGCCTTTGAACAAATAGTAGCACTGGACGTAAAGAGCTAGTAAGCACTTGACGCATTAGCGACTTTTTGGAAAAAAAAATATATTTTTGGAGGGGCTTTGCTTCTGGCAGAGCCCGATATCTTCTTTCAGGAGAAATCAACAGAGACGGCGTCTGCCTGCCTGCCTGCCGCGCATACTTTTTTGCTCAGGCATTTGAGTTCGTGCTGGCTGACCGGCGTATTTTTCCAGTCAAAGTAGTCACTCGGCCAATTGAATTCAAGCCCGACAACGACGACTGGCGTATTTTCCGGCCTTTGAACAAATAGTAGCACTGGACGTAAAGAGCTAGTAAGCACTTGACGCATTAGCGACTTTTTGGATAAAAAACATATTTTTGGAGGGGCTTTGCTTCTGGCAGAGCCCGATATCTTGTTTCAAGAGAAATCAACAGAGACGGCGTCTGCCTGCCTGCCTGCCTGCCTGCCGCGCATACTTTTTGCTCAGGCATTTGAGTTCGTGCTGGCTGACCGGCGTATTTTTCCAGTCAAAGTAGTCACTCGGCCAATTGAATTCAAGCCCGACAACGACGACTGGCGTATTTTCCGGCCTTTGAACAAATAGTAGCACTGGACGTAAAGAGCTAGTAAGCACTTGACGCATTAGCGACTTTTTGAAAAAAAAAATATTTTTGGAGGGGCTTTGCTTCTGGCAGAGCCCGATATCTTGTTTCAAGAGAAATCAACAGAGACGGCGTCTGCCTGCCTGCCTGCCTGCCGCGCATACTTTTTGCTCAGGCATTTGAGTTCGTGCTGGGCTGACCGGCGTATTTTTCCAGTCAAAGTAGTCACTCGGCCAATTGAATTCAAGCCCGACAACGACGACTGGCGTATTTTCCGGCCTTTGAACAAATAGTAGCACTGGACGTAAAGAGCTAGTAAGCACTTGACGCATTAGCGACTTTTTGGAAAAAAAAACATTTTTTGGAGGGGCTTTGCTTCTGGCAGAGCCCGATATCTTCTTTCAAGAGAAATCAACAGAGACGGCGTCTGCTGCCTGCCTGCCTGCCTGCGCGCACTTTTTTGCTCAGGCATTTGAGTTCGTGCTGGCTGACCGGCGTATTTTTCCAGTCAAAGTAGTCACTCGGCCAATTGAATTCAAGCCCGACAACGACGACTGGCGTATTTTCCGGCCTTTGAACAAATAGTAGCACTGGACGTAAAGAGCTAGTAAGCACTTGACGCATTAGCGACTTTTTGGATAAAAAAAATATTTTTGGAGGGGCTTTGCTTCTGGCAGAGCCCGATATCTTGTTTTCAAGAGAAATCAACAGAGACGGCGTCTGCCTGCCTGCCTGCCTGCCTGCATACTTTTTGCTCAGGCATTTGAGTTTTTGCTCAGGCATTTGAGTTCGTGCTGGCTGACCGGCGTATTTTTCCAGTCAAAGTAGTCACTCGGCCAATTGAATTCAAGCCCGACAACGACGACTGGCGTATTTTCCGGCCTTTGAACAAATAGTAGCACTGGACGTAAAGAGCTAGTAAGCACTTGACGCATTTAGCGACTTTTTGGAAAAAAAACATATTTTTGGAGGGGCTTTGCTTCTGGCAGAGCCCGATATCTTGTTTCAAGAGAAATCAACAGAGACGGCGTCTGCCTGCCTGCTGCCTGCCGCGCATACTTTTTGCTCAGGCATTTGAGTTCGTGCTGGCTGACCGGCGTATTTTTCCAGTCAAAGTAGTCACTCGGCCAATTGAATTCAAGCCCGACAACGACGACTGGCGTATTTTCCGGCCTTTGAACAAAATAGTAGCACTGGACGTAAAGAGCTAGTAAGCACTTGACGCATTAGCGACTTTTTGGAAAAAAAACATATTTTTGGAGGGGCTTTGCTTCTGGCAGAGCCCGATATCTTCTTTCAGGAGAAATCAACAGAGACGGCGTCTGCTTGCCTTTCTGCCGCGCATACTTTTTGCTCAGGCATTTGAGTTCGTGCTGGCTGACCGGCGTATTTTTCCAGTCAAAGTAGTCACTCGGCCAATTGAATTCAAGCCCGACAACGACGACTGGCGTATTTTCCGGCCTTTGAACAAATAGTAGCACTGGACGTAAAGAGCTAGTAAGCACTTGACGCATTAGCGACTTTTTGGAAAAAAAAATATTTTTTGGAGGGGCTTTGCTTCTGGCAGAGCCCGATATCTTGTTTCAAGAGAAATCAACAGAGACGGCGTCTGCCCTGCCTGCCTGCCTGCCCTGCTGCGCATACTTTTTGCTCAGGCATTTGAGTTCGTGCTGGCTGACCGGCGTATTTTTCCAGTCAAAGTAGTCACTCGGCCAATTGAATTCAAGCCCGACAACGACGACTGGCGTATTTTCCGGCCTTTGAACAAATAGTAGCACTGGACGTAAAGAGCTAGTAAGCACTTGACGCATTAGCGACTTTTTGGAAAAAAAACATATTTTTGGAGGGGCTTTGCTTCTGGCAGAGCCCGATATCTTGTTTCAAGAGAAATCAACAGAGACGGCGTCTGCCTGCCTGCCTGCCTGCCTGCCTGCCGCGCAGACTTTTTGCTCAGGCATTTGAGTTCGTGCTGGCTGACCGGCGTATTTTTTCCAGTCAAAGTAGTCACTCGGCCAATTGAATTCAAGCCCGACAACGACGACTGGCGTATTTTCCGGCCTTTGAACAAATAGTAGCACTGGACGTAAAGAGCTAGTAAGCACTTGACGCATTAGCGACTTTTTGGAAAAAAAAACATATTTTTGGAGGGGCTTTGCTTCTGGCAGAGCCCGATATCTTGTTTCAAGAGAAATCAACAGAGACGGCGTGCCTGCCTGCCTGCCGCCTGCCGCGCATACTTTTTGCTCAGGCATTTGAGTTCGTGCTGGCTGACCGGCGTATTTTTCCAGTCAAAGTAGTCACTCGGCCAATTGAATTCAAGCCCGACAACGACGACTGGCGTATTTTCCGGCCTTTGAACAAATAGTAGCACTGGACGTAAAGAGCTAGTAAGCACTTGACGCATTAGCGACTTTTTGGAAAAAAAAAACATATTTTTGGAGGGGCTTTGCTTCTGGCAGAGCCCGATATCTTGTTTCAAGAGAAATCAACAGAGACGGCGTCTGCCTGCCTGCCTGCCTGCCTGCCTGCCTGCCTGCCGCGCATACTTTTTGCTCAGGCATTTGAGTTCGTGCTGGCTGACCGGCGTATTTTTCCAGTCAAAGTAGTCACTCGGCCAATTGAATTCAAGCCCGACACACGACGACTGGCGTATTTTCCGGCCTTTGAACAAATAGTAGCACTGGACGTAAAGAGCTAGTAAGCACTTGACGCATTAGCGACTTTTTGGAAAAAAAAACATATTTTTGGAGGGGCTTTGCTTCTGGCAGAGCCCGATATCTTGTTTCAAGAGAAATCAACAGAGACGGCGTCTGCCTGCCTGCCTGCCTGCCTGCCGCGCAGACTTTTTGCTCAGGCATTTGAGTTCGTGCTGGCTGACCGGCGTATTTTTTATTTTTTCAGTCAAAGTAGTCACTCGGCCAATTGAATTCAAGCCCGACAACGACGACTGGCGTATTTTCCGGCCTTTGAACAAAAAATAGTAGCACTGGACGTAAAGAGCTAGTAAGCACTTGACGCATTAGCGACTTTTTGGAAAAAAACATATTTTTGGAGGGGCTTTGCTTCTGGCAGAGCCCGATATCTTGTTTCAAGAGAAATCAACAGAGACGGCGTCTGCCTGCCTTTCTGCCGCGCATACTTTTTGCTCAGGCATTTGAGTTCGTGCTGGCTGACCGGCGTATTTTTCCAGTCAAAGTAGTCACTCGGCCAATTGAATTCAAGCCCGACAACGACGACTGGCGTATTTTCCGGCCTTTGAACAAATAGTAGCACTGGACATAAAGAGCTAGTAAGCACTTGACGCATTAGCGACTTTTTGGAAAAAAAATATATTTTTGGAGGGGCTTTGCTTCTGGCAGAGCCCGATATCTTCTTTCAAGAGAAATCAACAGAGACGACGTCTGCGTCTGCCTGCCTGCCTGCCTGCCTACTGCCTGCTGCGCACTTTTTGCTCAGGCATTTGAGTTCGTGCTGGCTGACCGGCGTATTTTTCCAGTCAAAGTAGTCACTCGGCCAATTGAATTCAAGCCCGACAACGACGACTGGCGTATTTTCCGGCCTTTGAACAAATAGTAGCACTGGACGTAAAGAGCTAGTAAGCACTTGACGCATTTAGCGACTTTTTGGGGAAAAAAAACATATTTTTGGAGGGGCTTTGCTTCTGGCAGAGCCCGATATCTTGTTTCAAGAGAAATCAACAGAGACGGCGTCTGCCTGCCTGCCTGCCTGCCGCGCAGACTTTTTGCTCAGGCATTTGAGTTCGTGCTGGCTGACCGGCGTATTTTTCCAGTCAAAGTAGTCACTCGGCCAATTGAATTCAAGCCCGACAACGACGACTGGCGTATTTTCCGGCCTTTGAACAAATAGTAGCACTGGACGTAAAGAGCTAGTAAGCACTTGACGCATTAGCGACTTTTTGGAAAAAAAAAACATATTTTTGGAGGGGCTTTGCTTCTGGCAGAGCCCGATATCTTGTTTCAAGAGAAATCAACAGAGACGGCGTCTGCCTGCCTGCCGCGCATACTTTTTGCTCAGGCATTTGAGTTCGTGCTGGCTGACCGGCGTATTTTTCCAGTCAAAGTAGTCACTCGGCCAATTGAATTCAAGCCCGACAACGACGACGACTGGCGTATTTTCCGGCCTTTGAACAAATAGTAGCACTGGACGTAAAGAGCTAGTAAGCACTTGACGCATTAGCGACTTTTTGGAAAAAAAAAAATATTTTTTTTGAGGGGCTTTGCTTCTGGCAGAGCCCGATATCTTGTTTCAAGAGAAATCAACAGAGACGGCGCCTGCCTGCCTGCCTGCCTGCCGCGCATACTTTTTGCTCAGGCATTTGAGTTCGTGCTGGCTGACCGGCGTATTTTTTCCAGTCAAAGTAGTCACTCGGCCAATTGAATTCAAGCCCGACAACGACGACTGGCGTATTTTCCGGCCTTTGAACAAATAGTAGCACTGGACGTAAAGAGCTAGTAAGCACTTGACGCATTAGCGACTTTTTTGAAAAAAACATATTTTTGGAGGGGCTTTGCTTCTGGCAGAGCCCGATATCTTGTTTCAAGAGAAATCAACAGAGAGACGGCGTCTGCCTGCCTGCTGCCTGCCTGCCTGCCAGCGCATACTTTTTGCTCAGGCATTTGAGTTCGTGCTGGCTGACCGGCGTATTTTTTTCCAGTCAAAGTAGTCACTCGGCCAATTGAATTCAAGCCCGACAACGACGACTGGCGTATTTTCCGGCCTTTGAACAAATAGTAGCACTGGACGTAAAGAGCTAGTAAGCACTTGACGCATTAGCGACTTTTTGGAAAAAAAAAACACATTTTTGGAGGGGCTTTGCTTCTGGCAGAGCCCGATATCTTGTTTCAAGAGAAATCAACAGAGACGGCGTCTCTGCCTGCCTGCCTGCCTGCCGCGCAGACTTTTTGCTCAGGCATTTGAGTTCGTGCTGGCTGACCGGCGTATTTTTCCAGTCAAAGTAGTCACTCGGCCAATTGAATTCAAGCCCGACAACGACGACTGGCGTATTTTCCGGCCTTTGAACAAAATAGTAGCACTGGACGTAAAGAGCTAGTAAGCACTTGACGCATTAGCGACTTTTTGGAAAAAAAAACATATTTTTGGAGGGGCTTTGCTTCTGGCAGAGCCCGATATCTTCTTTCAGGAGAAATCAACAGAGACGGCGTCTGCCTGCCTGCCTGCCTGCCTGCCGCGCATACTTTTTGCTCAGGCATTTGAGTTCGTGCTGGCTGACCGGCGTATTTTTCCAGTCAAAGTAGTCACTCGGCCAATTGAATTCAAGCCCGACAACGACGACTGGCGTATTTTCCGGCCTTTGAACAAATAGTAGCACTGGACGTAAAGAGCTAGTAAGCACTTGACGCATTAGCGACTTTTTGGAAAAAAAATATATTTTTGGAGGGGCTTTGCTTCTGGCAGAGCCCGATATCTTGTTTCAAGAGAAATCAACAGAGACGGCGCCTGCCTGCCTGCCTGCGCCTGCGCATACTTTTTTGCTCAGGCATTTGAGTTCGTGCTGGCTGACCGGCGTATTTTTCCAGTCAAAGTAGTCACTCGGCCAATTGAATTCAAGCCCGACAACGACGACTGGCGTATTTTCCGGCCTTTGAACAAATAGTAGCACTGGACGTAAAGAGCTAGTAAGCACTTGACGCATTAGCGACTTTTTTGGAAAAAAAAAACATATTTTTGGAGGGGCTTTGCTTCTGGCAGAGCCCGATATATCTTGTTTCAAGAGAAATCAACAGAGACGGCGTCTGCCTGCCTGCCTGCCTGCCTGCCCGCGCATACTTTTTGCTCAGGCATTTGAGTTCGTGCTGGCTGACCGGCGTATTTTTCCAGTCAAAGTAGTCACTCGGCCAATTGAATTCAAGCCCGACAACGACGACTGGCGTATTTTCCGGCCTTTGAACAAAATAGTAGCACTGGACGTAAAGAGCTAGTAAGCACTTGACGCATTAGCGACTTTTTGGAAAAAAAAATATTTTTTGGAGGGGCTTTGCTTCTGGCAGAGCCCGATATCTTCTTTCAAGAGAAATCAACAGAGACGGCTCTGCCTGCCTGCCTGCCTGCCTGCCGCGCATACTTTTTGCTCAGGCATTTGAGTTCGTGCTGAACCCGGCGTATTTTTCCAGTCAAAGTAGTCACTCGGCCAATTGAATTCAAGCCCGACAACGACGACTGGCGTATTTTCCGGCCTTTGAACAAATAGTAGCACTGGACGTAAAGAGCTAGTAAGCACTTGACGCATTAGCGACTTTTTGGAAAAAAAAAAACATATTTTGGAGGGGCTTTGCTTCTGGCAGAGCCCGATATCTTGTTTCAAGAGAGAAATCAACAGAGACGGCGTCTGCCTGCCTGCCTGCCTGCCTGCCTGCCGCGCATACTTTTTGCTCAGGCATTTGAGTTCGTGCTGGCTGACCGGCGTATTTTTCCAGTCAAAGTAGTCACTCGGCCAATTGAATTCAAGCCCGACAACGACGACTGGCGTATTTTCCGCCCTTTGAACAAATAGTAGCACTGGACGTAAAGAGCTAGTAAGCACTTGACGCATTAGCGACTTTTTGGAAAAAAAACATATTTTTGGAGGGGCTTTGCTTCTGGCAGAGCCCGATATCTTGTTTCAAGAGAAATCAACAGAGACGGCGTCTGCCTGCCTGCCTGCCTGCCTGCCGCGCGCATACTTTTTGCTCAGGCATTTGAGTTCGTGCTGGCTGACCGGCGTATTTTTCCAGTCAAAGTAGTCACTCGGCCAATTGAATTCAAGCCCGACAACGACGACTGGCGTATTTTCCGGCCTTTGAACAAATAGTAGCACTGGACGTAAAGAGCTAGTAAGCACTTGACGCATTAGCGACTTTTTTGGAAAAAAAACATTTTTGGAGGGGCTTTGCTTCTGGCAGAGCCCGATATCTTGTTTCAAGAGAAATCAACAGAGACGGCGTCTGCTGCCTGCCTGCCTGCCTGCCTGCCGCGCATACTTTTTGCTCAGGCATTTGAGTTCGTGCTGGCTGACCGGCGTATTTTTTTCCAGTCAAAGTAGTCACTCGGCCAATTGAATTCAAGCCCGACAACGACGACTGGCGTATTTTTTCCGGCCTTTGAACAAATAGTAGCACTGGACGTAAAGAGCTAGTAAGCACTTGACGCATTAGCGACTTTTTGGAAAAAAAAATATATTTTTGGAGGGGCTTTGCTTCTGGCAGAGCCCGATATCTTGTTTCAAGAGAAATCAACAGAGACGGCGTCTGCCTGCCTGCCGCGCATACTTTTTGCTCAGGCATTTGAGTTCGTGCTGGCTGACCGGCGTATTTTTCCAGTCAAAGTAGTCACTCGGCCAATTGAATTCAAGCCCGACAACGACGACTGGCGTATTTTCCGGCCTTTGAACAAATAGTAGCACTGGACGTAAAGAGCTAGTAAGCACTTGACGCATTAGCGACTTTTTGGAAAAAAAACATATTTTTGGAGGGGCTTTGCTTCTGGCAGAGCCCGATATCTTGTTTCAAGAGAAATCAACAGAGACGGCGTCTGCCTGCCTGCCTGCCTGCCGCGCAGACTTTTTGCTCAGGCATTTGAGTTCGTGCTGGCTGACCGGCGTATTTTTCCAGTCAAAGTAGTCACTCGGCCAATTGAATTCAAGCCCGACAACGACGACTGGCGTATTTTCCGGCCTTTGAACAAATAGTAGCACTGGACGTAAAGAGCTAGTAAGCACTTGACGCATTAGCGACTTTTTGGAAAAAAAAATATTTTTGGAGGGGCTTTGCTTCTGGCAGAGCCCGATATCTTCTTTCAAGAGAAATCAACAGAGACGGCGTCTGCCTGCCTGCCTGCCTGCTGCCGCGCATACTTTTTGCTCAGGCATTTGAGTTCGTGCTGGCTGACCGGCGTATTTTTCCAGTCAAAGTAGTCACTCGGCCAATTGAATTCAAGCCCGACAACGACGACTGGCGTATTTTCCGGCCTTTGAACAAATAGTAGCACTGGACGTAAAGAGCTAGTAAGCACTTGACGCATTAGCGACTTTTTTTTGAAAAAAAACATATTTTTGGAGGGGCTTTGCTTCTGGCAGAGCCCGATATCTTGTTTCAAGAGAAATCAACAGAGACGGCGTCTGCCTGCCTGCCTGCCTGCCTGCCTGCCGCGCAGACTTTTTGCTCAGGCATTTGAGTTCGTGCTGGCTGACCGGGCGTATTTTTCCAGTCAAAGTAGTCACTCGGCCAATTGAATTCAAGCCCGACAACGACGACTGGCGTATTTTTCCGGCCTTTGAACAAATAGTAGCACTGGACGTAAAGAGCTAGTAAGCACTTGACGCATTAGCGACTTTTTTTGAAAAAAAAAAACATTTTTTGGAGGGGCTTTGCTTCTGGCAGAGCCCGATATCTTGTTTCAAGAGAAATCAACAGAGACGGCGTCTGCCTGCCTGCCTGCCGCGCATGTCACGATCGTTTTTTGCTCAGGCCTGCGCAGCGTGCTGAACGAACATACTTTAATTAGTTAAAGTTTAAACAATACAAAACAAGAAACGACTCGTGACGCCACGGTATCAATTCCGAAGCACGAACAAAAAACGACAAACCCAAAGGGAAAAACATACAGCCTTTGAAATATGGCTCCACAACGTCAAGAGCAAGTAGCCAACAGCTGACACTCGTTGCCTCTGATTGGAAAACACAGGCAAACATAGAAATCAACAAACTAGAACTTCTGGCAAATAAACACATAGAATAAACACACCCTGATCAACAGAACAAATAGAGTCCTCCCAGAGCCAGGGTGTGACCGCGCAGACTTTTTGCTCAGGCATTTGAGTTCGTGCTGGCTGACCGGCGTATTTTTTTTTCCAGTCAAAGTAGTCACTCGGCCAATTGAATTCAAGCCCGACAACGACGACTGGCGTATTTTCCGGCCTTTGAACAAATAGTAGCACTGGACGTAAAGAGCTAGTAAGCACTTGACGCATTAGCGACTTTTTGGGAAAAAAAAAAAAACATATTTTTGGAGGGGCTTTGCTTCTGGCAGAGCCCGATATCTTGTTTCAAGAGAAATCAACAGAGACGGCGTCTGCCTGCCTGCCTGCCTGCCTGCCGCGCATACTTTTTGCTCAGGCATTTGAGTTCGTGCTGGCTGACCGGCGTATTTTTTCCAGTCAAAGTAGTCACTCGGCCAATTGAATTCAAGCCCGACAACGACGACTGGCGTTTTTTCCGGGCCTTTGAACAAATAGTAGCACTGGACGTAAAGAGCTAGTAAGCACTTGACGCATTAGCGACTTTTTGGAAAAAAAAACATATTTTTGGAGGGGCTTTGCTTCTGGCAGAGCCCGATATCTTCTTTCACGAGAAATCAACAGAGACGGGCGTCTGCCTGCCTGCCTGCCCTGCCTGCCGCGCATAACTTTTTGCTCAGGCATTTGAGTTCGTGCTGGCTGACCGGCGTATTTTTCCAGTCAAAGTAGTCACTCGGCCAATTGAATTCAAGCCCGACAACGACGACTGGCGTATTTTTTCCCGGCCTTTGAACACAAATAGTAGCACTGGACATAAAGAGCTAGTAAGCACTTGACGCATTAGCGACTTTTTGGAAAAAAAATATATTTTTGGAGGGGCTTTGCTTCTGGCAGAGCCCGATATCTTCTTTCAAGAGAAATCAACAGAGACGGCGTCTGCCTGCCTGCCTGCCTGTCATACTTTTTGCTCAGGCATTTGAGTTCGTGCTGGCTGACCGGCGTATTTTTTCCAGTCAAAGTAGTCACTCGGCCAATTGAATTCAAGCCCAATGACAACGACGACTGGCGTATTTTCCGGCTTTGAACAAATAGTAGCACTGGACGTAAAGAGCTAGTAAGCACTTGACGCATTAGCGACTTTTTTGGAAAAAAAAATATTTTTGGAGGGGCTTTGCTTCTGGCAGAGCCCGATATCTTCTTTCAAGAGAAATCAACAGAGACGGCGTCTGCCTGCCTGCCTGCCAGGCCTGCCTGCCGCGCATACTTTTTTGCTCAGGCATTTGAGTTCGTGCTGGCTGACCGGCGTATTTTTCCAGTCAAAGTAGTCACTCGGCCAATTGAATTCAAGCCCGACAACGACGACTGGCGTATTTTCCGGCCTTTGAACAAATAGTAGCACTGGACGTAAAGAGCTAGTAAGCACTTGACGCATTAGCGACTTTTTGGAAAAAAAAACATATTTTTGGAGGGGCTTTGCTTCTGGCAGAGCCCGATATCTTGTTTCAAGAGAAATCAACAGAGACGGCGTCTGCCTGCCTGCCTGCCTGCCTGCCGCGCATACTTTTTTTGCTCAGGCATTTGAGTTCGTGCTGGCTGACCGGCGTATTTTTCCAGTCAAAGTAGTCACTCGGCCAATTGAATTCAAGCCCGACAACGACGACTGGCGTATTTTCGGCCTTTGAACAAATAGTAGCACTGGACGTAAAGAGCTAGTAAGCACTTGACGCATTAGCGACTTTTTGGAAAAAAAAACATTTTTGGAGGGGCTTTGCTTCTGGCAGAGCCCGATATCTTGTTTCAAGAGAAATCAACAGAGACGGCGTCTGCCTGCCTGCCTGCCTGCCTGCCTGCCGCGCATACTTTTTGCTCAGGCATTTGAGTTCGTGCTGGCTGACCGGCGTATTTTTCCAGTCAAAGTAGTCACTCGGCCAATTGAATTCAAGCCCGACAACGACGACTGGCGTATTTTCCGGCCTTTGAACAAATAGTAGCACTGGACGTAAAGAGCTAGTAAGCACTTGACGCATTAGCGACTTTTTGGAAAAAAAAACATATTTTTGGAGGGGCTTTGCTTCTGGCAGAGCCCCCGATATCTTGTTTCAAGAGAAATCAACAGAGACGGCGTCTGCCTGCCTGCTGCCTGCCTGCCGCGCATACTTTTTGCTCAGGCATTTGAGTTCGTGCTGGCTGACCGGCGTATTTTTTCAGTCAAAGTAGTCACTCGGCCAATTGAATTCAAGCCCGACGACAACGACGACTGGCGTATTTTCCGGCCTTTGAACAAATAGTAGCACTGGACGTAAAGAGCTAGTAAGCACTTGACGCATTAGCGACTTTTTTGGAAAAAAAAAATATTTTTGGAGGGGCTTTGCTTCTGGCAGAGCCCGATATCTTCTTTCAAGAGAAATCAACAGAGACGGCGTCTGCCTGCCTGCCTGCCTGCCTGCCGCGCATACTTTTTGCTCAGGCATTTGAGTTCGTGCTGGCTGACCGGCGTATTTTTTTCAGTCAAAGTAGTCACTCGGCCAATTGAATTCAAGCCCGACAACGACGACTGGCGTATTTTCCGGCCTTTGAACAAATAGTAGCACTGGACGTAAAGAGCTAGTAAGCACTTGACGCATTAGCGACTTTTTGGAAAAAAAAAATATTTTTTTGAGGGGCTTTGCTTCTGGCAGAGCCCGATATCTTCTTTCAAGAGAAATCAACAGAGACGGCGTCTGCCTGCCTGCCTGCCTGCCTGCCGCGCATACTTTTTGCTCAGGCATTTGAGTTCGTGCTGGCTGACCGGCGTATTTTTCCAGTCAAAGTAGTCACTCGGCCAATTGAATTCAAGCCCGACAACGACGACTGGCGTATTTTCCGGCCTTTGAACAAATAGTAGCACTGGACGTAAAGAGCTAGTAAGCACTTGACGCATTAGCGACTTTTTGGAAAAAAACATATTTTTGGAGGGGCTTTGCTTCTGGCAGAGCCCGATATCTTGTTTCAAGAGAAATCAACAGAGACGGCGTCTGCCTGCCTGCCTGCCTGCCGCGCATACTTTTTGCTCAGGCATTTTGAGTTCGTGCTGGCTGACCCGGCGTATTTTTCCAGTCAAAGTAGTCACTCGGCCAATTGAATTCAAGCCCGACAACGACGACTGGCGTATTTTCCGGCCTTTGAACAAAAAATAGTAGCACTGGACGTAAAGAGCTAGTAAGCACTTGACGCATTAGCGACTTTTTGGAAAAAAAAATATTTTTGGAGGGGCTTTGCTTCTGGCAGAGCCCGATATCTTCTTTCAAGAGAAATCAACAGAGACGGCGTCTGCCTGCCTGCCTGCCGCGCATACTTTTTGCTCAGGCATTTGAGTTCGTGCTGGCTGACCGGCGTATTTTTCCAGTCAAAGTAGTCACTCGGCCAATTGAATTCAAGCCCGACAACGACGACTGGCGTATTTTCCGGCCTTTGAACAAATAGTAGCACTGGACGTAAAGAGCTAGTAAGCACTTGACGCATTAGCGACTTTTTGGAAAAAAAAACATATTTTTGGAGGGGCTTTGCTTCTGGCAGAGCCCGATATCTTGTTTCAAGAGAAATCAACAGAGACGGCGTCTGCCTGCCTGCCTGCCTGCCTGCCGCGCATACTTTTTGCTCAGGCATTTGAGTTCGTGCTGGCTGACCGGCGTATTTTTTCCAGTCAAAGTAGTCACTCGGCCAATTGAATTCAAGCCCGACAACGACGACTGGCGTATTTTCCGGCCTTTGAACAAATAGTAGCACTGGACGTAAAGAGCTAGTAAGCACTTGACGCATTAGCGACTTTTTGGAAAAAAAACATATTTTTGGAGGGGCTTTGCTTCTGGCAGAGCCCGATATCTTGTTTCAAGAGAAATCAACAGAGACGGCGTCTGCCTGCCTGCCTGCCTGCCTGCCGCGCATACTTTTTGCTCAGGCATTTGAGTTCGTGCTGGCTGACCGGCGTATTTTTCCAGTCAAAGTAGTCACTCGGCCAATTGAATTCAAGCCCGACAACGACGACTGGCGTATTTTCCGGCCTTTGAACAAATAGTAGCACTGGACGTAAAGAGCTAGTAGCACTTGACGCATTAGCGACTTTTTGGAAAAAAAAACATATTTTTGGAGGGGCTTTGCTTCTGGCAGAGCCCGATATCTTGTTTCAAGAGAAATCAACAGAGACGGCGTCTGCCTGCCTGCCTGCCTGCCGCGCATACTTTTTGCTCAGGCATTTGAGTTCGTGCTGGCTGACCGGCGTATTTTTCCAGTCAAAGTAGTCACTCGGCCAATTGAATTCAAGCCCGACAACGACGACTGGCGTATTTTCCGGCCTTTGAACAAATAGTAGCACTGGACGTAAAGAGCTAGTAAAGCACTTGACGCATTAGCGACTTTTTGGAAAAAAACATTTTTTGGAGGGGCTTTGCTTCTGGCAGAGCCCGATATCTTGTTTCAAGAGAAATCAACAGAGACGGCGTCTGCCTGCCTGCCTGCCTGCCTGCCGCGCATACTTTTTTGCTCAGGCATTTGAGTTCGTGCTGGCTGACCGGCGTATTTTTCCAGTCAAAGTAGTCACTCGGCCAATTGAATTCAAGCCCGACAACGACGACTGGCGTATTTTCCGGCCTTTGAACAAATAGTAGCACTGGACGTAAAGAGCTAGTAAGCACTTGACGCATTAGCGACTTTTTGGAAAAAAAAAAATATTTTTTGGAGGGGCTTTGCTTCTGGCAGAGCCCGATATCTTGTTTCAAGAGAAATCAACAGAGACGGCGTCTGCCTGCCTGCCTGCCTGCCTGCCTGCCGCGCATACTTTTTGCTCAGGCATTTGAGTTCGTGCTGGCTGACCGGCGTATTTTTCCAGTCAAAGTAGTCACTCGGCCAATTGAATTCAAGCCCGACAACGACGACTGGCGTATTTTCCGGCCTTTGAACAAATAGTAGCACTGGACGTAAAGAGCTAGTAAGCACTTGACGCATTAGCGACTTTTTGGAAAAAAAACATTTTTTGGAGGGGCTTTGCTTCTGGCAGAGCCCGATATCTTGTTTCAAGAGAAATCAACAGAGACGGCGTCTGCCTGCCTGCCTGCCTGCCGCCGCATACTTTTTGCTCAGGCATTTGAGTTCGTGCTGGCTGACCGGCGTATTTTTCCAGTCAAAGTAGTCACTCGGCCCATTGAATTCAAGCCCGACAACGACGACTGGCGTATTTTCCGGCCTTTGAAACAAATAGTAGCACTGGACGTAAAGAGCTAGTAAGCACTTGACGCATTAGCGACTTTTTTGGAAAAAAACAATTTTTGGAGGGGCTTTGCTTCTGGCAGAGCCCGATATCTTGTTTCAAGAGAAATCAACAGAGACGGCGTCTGCCTGCCTGCCTGCCTGCCTGCCGCGCATACTTTTTGCTCAGGCATTTGAGTTCGTGCTGGCTGACCGGCGTATTTTTCCAGTCAAAGTAGTCACTCGGCCAATTGAATTCAAGCCCGACAACGACGACTGGCGTATTTTCCGGCCTTTGAACAAATAGTAGCACTGGACGTAAAGAGCTAGTAAGCACTTGACGCATTAGCGACTTTTTGGAAAAAAAAAACATATTTTTGGAGGGGCTTTGCTTCTGGCAGAGCCCGATATCTTGTTTCAAGAGAAATCAACAGAGACGGCGTCTGCCTGCCTGCCTGCCTGCCTGCCGCCGCATAGGACTTTTTGCTCAGGCATTTGAGTTCGTGCTGGCTGACCGGCGTATTTTTTCCAGTCAAAGTAGTCACTCGGCCAATTGAAATTCAAGCCCGACAACGACGACTGGCGTATTTTCCGCCTTTGAACAAATAGTAGCACTGGACGTAAAGAGCTAGTAAGCACTTGACGCATTAGCGACTTTTTGGAAAAAAACAAATTTTTGGAGGGGCTTTGCTTCTGGCAGAGCCCGATATCTTGTTTCAAGAGAAATCAACAGAGACGGCGTCTGCCTGCCCTGCCTGCCTGCCAGCCTGTGCCGCGCATACTTTTTGCTCAGGCATTTGAGTTCGTGCTGGCTGACCGGCGTATTTTTCCAGTCAAAGTAGTCACTCGGCCAATTGAATTCAAGCCCGACAACGACGACTGGCGTATTTTCCGGCCTTTGAACAAATAGTAGCACTGGACGTAAAGAGCTAGTAAGCACTTGACGCATTAGCGACTTTTTTTGAAAAAAAAAAACATATTTTTGGAGGGGCTTTGCTTCTGGCAGAGCCCGATATCTTGTTTCAAGAGAAATCAACAGAGACGGCGTCTGCCTGCCTGCCTGCCTGCCTGCCGCGCATACTTTTTGCTCAGGCATTTGAGTTCGTGCTGGCTGACCGCGTATTTTTCGAACATAAGTAGTCACTCGGCCAATTGAATTCAAGCCCGACAACGACGACTGGCGTTTTTTCCGGCCTTTGAACAAATAGTAGCACTGTCCACGTAAATGACCGAAGTAAGCACTTGAAAACATACATTTAAATATGGCTTTTGGTGCCCGGCAAGAAAAAACATGACACTCGTTTCTGATTGGAGGGGCAGGCTTCTGGCAAACTAGAACCCCCAACATAGAAATTTCACATAGAATAAAACAGAGACTCAACAAATAGAGTCCCAGAGCCTGCCTGTGCCAGCGCATACTTTTTGCTCAGGCATTTGAGTTCGTGCTGGCTGACCGGCGTATTTTTCCAGTCAAAGTAGTCACTCGGCCAATTGAATTCAAGCCCGACAACGACGACTGGCGTATTTTCCGGCCTTTGAACAAATAGTAGCACTGGACGTAAAGAGCTAGTAAGCACTTGACGCATTAGCGACTTTTTGGAAAAAAAACATATTTTTGGAGGGGCTTTGCTTCTGGCAGAGCCCGATATCTTTGTTTCAAGAGAAATCAACAGAGACGGCGTCTGCCTGCCTGCCTGCCTGCCGCGCATACTTTTTGCTCAGGCATTTGAGTTCGTGCTGGCTGACCGGCGTATTTTTCCAGTCAAAGTAGTCACTCGGCCAATTGAATTCAAGCCCGACAACGACGACTGGCGTATTTTCCGGCCTTTGAACAAATAGTAGCACTGGACGTAAAGAGCTAGTAAGCACTTGACGCATTAGCGACTTTTTGGAAAAAAAACATATTTTTGGAGGGGCTTTGCTTCTGGCAGAGCCCGATATCTTCTTTCAAGAGAAATCAACAGAGACGGCGTCTGCCTGCCTGCCGCGCATACTTTTTGCTCAGGCATTTGAGTTCGTGCTGGCTGACCGGCGTATTTTTCCAGTCAAAGTAGTCACTCGGCCAATTGAATTCAAGCCCGACAACGACGACTGGCGTATTTTCCGGCCTTTGAACAAATAGTAGCACTGGACGTAAAGAGCTAGTAAGCACTTGACGCATTAGCGACTTTTTGGAAAAAAAACATATTTTTGGAGGGGCTTTGCTTCTGGCAGAGCCCCCTGATATCTTGTTTCAAGAGAAATCAACAGAGACGCGTCTGCCTGCCTGCCTGCCTGCCCCTGCCGCGCATACTTTTTGCTCAGGCATTTGAGTTCGTGCTGGCTGACCCGCGTATTTTTCCAGTCAAAGTAGTCACTCGGCCAATTGAATTCAAGCCCGACAACGACGACTGGCGTATTTTCCGGCCTTTGAACAAATAGTAGCACTGGACGTAAAGAGCTAGTAAGCACTTGACGCATTAGCGACTTTTTGGAAAAAAAACATTTTTGGAGGGGCTTTGCTTCTGGCAGAGCCCGATATCTTGTTTCAAGAGAAATCAACAGAGAGCCTGCGGCCTGCTGCCTGCCTGCCTGCCGCCTGCAGCGCCAATGCGCACTTTTTGCTCAGGCATAATTAGTTCGTGCTGGCTGACCGGCGTATTCCTTGACGTCATTAGCGACACTTTGGCCAAAAAAATTCAAGCCCGACAACGACGACATGGCGGGGTTTCCGGCCTTTGAACAAATAGTAGCACTTTAGCGTAAAGAGCTAGTAAGTCACCGATATCAACCAAATAGACCCCCGGGCGACCTTTTTGCAGGGTTCAAAATTGTTTTGGAGGGGCTTTGCTTTTGGCAGAGATCGATATCTTTGTTTCAAGAGAAATCAACAGAGTCTGATCTGTCCTGTCGTCTGCCTGCTCTCTGCCTGCCTGCCTGCCGCGCATAAAAAAGAACAAATACTTCAGGCATTTGAGTCTGTGTCGTGCTGGTTTGACCGGCGTGCGACTTTTTCCAGTCAAAAGTAGTCAGTCGGGGACAATTGAATTCAAGCCCGATGAACAAACAGAGTGGCGTCTGGGCGTATTTTCCGGACTTTGAACAAATAGTAGCACTGGACTTAAAGAGCTAGTAAAGACTTGACGCATTAGCGACTTTTTGGAGTTCAAAAACATATTTTTGGAGGGGCTTTGCTTCTGGCAGAGCCCGATATCTTGTTTCAAGAGAAATCAACAGAGACGGCGTCTGCCTGCCTGCCTGCCTGCCTGCCTGCCGCGCATACTTTTTGCCTCAGGCCTTTGAGCCTCGTGCGCGCAGGTCTTTCCTGGCGTTTTTTACAAATAAAGTAGTCACTGGACGCATTAGCGACAAGCCCGACAATTAGCGACTTTTTGGAGAAATTTTCCGGCCTTTGAACAAATAGTAGCACTGGTGGTAAATGGGTAGTAAGCACTTGACGCATTAGCGCACTTTCTGGATAAAAAACATATTTTTGGAGGGGCTTTGCTTCTGGCAGGGTTATTCGCTTGTTTCGGCCTTTTCAACAGAGATCAAGTGTAGTTTGGCATTCACCAGGATAGTGTCTGCCTGTCAGGCATGTGAGTTCGTGCTGTCTGTCCTGCCTGTTTTTTTCATTGACCAGCACGGTCAAGAACAAATACTTTGCTCATGCATTAGCAGTGGGTTCTGTGTCTGTCTGATGTGTTTTTTTCTGTGAAAATTTTTTCCGGCCAGCCCCCGTGGCGAACGACATTGGCGAGTGGGTTCGGGGACAAGCCGCAGCTGGACACCCGGGCCTTGAGTAAACAGAGTGCCGTCTTTTTGGAAAAAAATTTGATTTTTTTGGACGGGCTTTGGTTTGGCAGAGCCCGCATATCTTCTTTCAAAGAGTATCAACAGAGACGGCGTCTGCCTGCCTGACCTGCGTGCTTTTTGGAAAAATACTTATTTTTCATGGATTTGAGTTCGTTCTGGCTGACCGGCGTATCTTGTTTCAAGAGAAAACAGTAGTCACTCGCGTCTCGGCCCCTTTTTGAATTCAAGCCCGACAACGACGACGGCGTATTTTTCGGCCTTTGAACAAATAATAGCACTGGACGTATTAGCTAGTATTTTCCTTGACGCATTAGCGACTTTTTGGAGAAAAAAAACACTATTTTTGGAGGGGCTTTGCTTTTGGCAGAGCCCGATATCTTGCTTTCAGCTAAATCAACAGAGACGGCGTCTCCCTGCCTGCCGTGCCCGGCATACCTTTTTGCTCAGGCATTTGAGTTCGTGCTGGCTGACCGGCGTATTTTTCCAGATCAAAGTAGTCACTCGGCCAATTGAATTCAAGCCCGACAACGACGACTGGCGTATTTTCCGGCCTTTGAACAAATAGTAGCACTGGACGTAAAGAGCTAGTAAGCACTTGACGCATTAGCGACTTTTTGAAAAAAAAAAAATATTTTTTGGAGGGGCTTTGCTTTCTGGCAGAGTTTGCCGATGATCTTGTTTCAAGAGAAATCAACTTGGAGACGGGCGTCTGCCTGCCTGCCGCGCATACTTTTTGCTCAGGCATTTGAGTTCGTGCTGGCTTGTAATTTTTTCCACCGGCGTATTTTTCCAATCAAAGTAGTCACGACGACGGCAATTGAATTCAAGCCGGACAACGACGACTGGCGTATTTTTTACGGCCTTTGAACAAATAGTAGCACTGGACGTAAAGAGCTAGTAAGCACTTGGACGCATTAGCGACTTTTTGGATAAAAAAAACATATTTTTGGAGGGGCTTTGCTTCTGGCAGAGCCCGATATCTTGTTTCAAGAGAAATCAACAGAGACGGCGCTCTGCCTGCCTGCCTTCCTAAGCCTGCCTGCCTGCCGCGCCTGCCTACTTTTTGCCTCCAGGCATTTGGCCTTTTGAACAATTATAGCACAGACCGGCGCATTTTAGCAGTTTGGGAAAAAGTAGTCACTCGGCCAATTTGAATTCAAGCCCGACAACGACGATGGCGTATTTTACGGCCTTTGAACAAATAGTAGCACTGGACGTAAAGAGCTAGTAAAGCACTTGACGACCATTAGCGACTTTTTGGAAAAAAAACAATTTTTGGGGGGGCTTTGCTTCTGGCAGAGGCCGATATCTTTTTTCAAGAGAAATCAACAGGCGTCTGTGCCTGTCTGCCGAGCGTCTGCCTGCCTGCCTGTGCTGTCTGTCTGCAGTCGCAAAAAAGTCACATTTTTTTTCAACGACAGGCATTTTGAGTTTTGTATTCTGGACTGACCGGCGTTATTTTTTTTCCACAGTCAAGTAGTCACTTGGCCAAATTGAAGGACAAGCCCGACAACGACGGACCTTGCCTGTATTTTCCGTTGCCTTTGAACAAATAGTAGCACTTGATTTTACAGTAAAGAGCTAGTAAAGCACTTGACGCATTAGCGACTTTTTGGAGGAAAAAAACCATTTTTGGAGGGGCTTTGCTTCTGGCAGAGCCCCGATATCTTGTTTCAAGAGAAATCAACAGAGACGGCGTCTGCCTGCCTGCCTGCCTGCCATGCCCTGCCGCGCAGACTTTTTGCTCAGGCATTGAGTTCGTGCTGGCTGACCGGCGTATTTTTCCAGTCAAGTAGTCACTCGGCCAATTGAATTCAAGCCCCTACAACGACGACTGGCGTATTTTCCGAATGAACAAATAGTAGCACTTGACGTAAAGAGCGAGTAAGAGCACTTGACGCATTAGCGAAAAAAAACAATATTTGGCTTGGACTGCTTCTGGCGCCCGCCGCAATCTTGGAAGCAGAAATCAACATTTTCCGGCCTTTGAACAAATGTCCGTAGCACTGGACGTTTCCTGCAGCTAGTACGCACTTGACGCATTAGTTCCAGCACTTTTTCAATGCTTTGAAAACAACATTTTTGGAGGGGCTTTGCCTTCTGGCAATTGTATCCCGATATCTTGTTTCAGGTCCTCAGAGACCAGAGTCAACAGCGGACGTCCTGCCTCTGTCCTGTAATGGGTATGCCTGTTTTTCGCCCTACTTTTTTTCGGCCCGACTCAGGCATTTGAGTTGTCTCAGTGCTGTGCTGGCTGACACGGCGTCTTTTTCCAGTCAAAGTAGTCACTCGGCCAATTGAATTCAAGCCCATCAGACAACGACGACTGGCGTATTTTCCGGCCTTTGAACAAATAGTAGCACTGGACGTAAAGAGCTAGTAAGCCCCTTGACACATTAGCGACTTTTTGAAAAAAAACTAACATATTTGGAGGGGCTTTGCTTCTGGCAGAGCCCGATATCTTTGCCCAGGAGAAATCACCACAGAGACGGCGTCCTGCCTTGCTGCCTGCCTGCCGCGCATGCCTGCCGCGCATACTTTTCCTGCCTCAGGCATTTCCGGCTTTGAGTTACACTGCTGGCTGTAAGCCGACGCATTAGCGACTTTTCCACCTCAAAAAGTCACTCGGCCAATTGAATCAGCAAGCCCGACAACGAAGACTGGCAAGATTTTCGGGCCTTTGAACAATAGGCGCACTGCCGCGTAAAGAGCTAGTAAGCAACTTGACGCTATTAGCGGCTTTTTGGAGTCAAAGAAACATATTTTTTCAAGCCCGGACAACGGCTTTGGCGTATTCCGGCCATGCCAATATCTTCTTTCAACATCAAAAGAGACGGCGTTCTGCCTGCTTGAACCTGCACTGCCTGCCCGCGCAGACTTTTTCATCAGGCATATTGAGGTTCGTGCTGCCTTTGGCTGGGCAGAGGCCCCGATATCCCCGCAGAGAAAGTAGTCTGCCTCGCCTGCCTGCCGGCCATACTTTTTGCTTCCGGCATTGAGTGTGCAAACCGGCGTATTTTTCCCAGTCTCAAAGTAGTCCCGACCAATTGACTGAACGACTGGCGTATTTTCCGGCCTTTGAACAAATAGTAGCACTGGACGTAAAGAGCTAGTAAGCACTTGACGCATTAGCGACTTTTGGAAAAAAAACATATTTTTGGAGGGGCTTTGCTTCTGGCAGAGCCCGATATCTTGTTTCAAGAGAAATCAACAGAGACGGCGTCTCCGAGACCCCCGGGTTTGCCCGGCGGGTGCAGGGTTAAATTTTGGGGGTTATCGTTTTGGGGCCCTTTTGGCAAAGATAAAGGTTAGTTGGCATTCACCAGGATAGTGTCTGTTTTTCTGTCTGTCTTTGTCTTGTCCTGTTTTTTTTCCCCAAAAAAAAGAACAAATACTTCACCGGGATAGGGGGGTCTGTGTCTGTCTGTGTGTTTGTCTGTGATTTTTTCCCCCAACACCCCCGGGAAAACTTGGCGATTTTTTTTGGGGTTTTGGGGGAAAACCCCCGAGAACCGGCCTTGGTAAACAGAGTCGTCTCGGGCCGCCCCTTCTAAATTTCCATACGCCCTCGGGTTTCTCTTCATTACGCACAACCTTCCCCCTTTTAACTAAATTTCCGTGAGGGGAACACTTCCGAGTTCAACGTTTTTTTGGAGGGGCTTTGCTTGGCAGAGCCCGATATCTTTTTCCCGAAAAAATTAAAACAGAACGGCGTCTGCCTGGCTGCCTGCCTCCCTGCCTGCCTCCCCTGCCTGCCCGTGCCGGACGCGCAGGCTGGGGCCTTTGAACAAATAATAGCACTGGACGAAATTAGCGCTTTTCCTTAAACGAAATTAGCAATTTTTTTGGGGGAAAAAAAACCCACTTGCCTGTCCCAGGAAAGGAGGGGGGCAAGGGGTGGACCCAAAATTTAGAAAAAACCGCTAAAGGTCTCCCAAGCCCCCCGGGTCCCGGGGGTGCGGGGTTTTTAAATTTTTTGGGGTTTTAATCGCTTTTTGGGCCCTTTTGGCAAAATCAAGGTAGTTGGCATTCACCAGGATAGTGTCTGTCTGTTTGTCTGTTGTCGTCTGCCCTGTCTTGGCCCTTTTTTGTCTTTTTGGTCTGTCTGTTTTTTTCCCCAAAAAAAAGAACAAATATTTCCCCGGGATGGGGGTCTGTGTCTTTTCTGTGTGTTTGTCTGTGATTTTTCCCCACAGCCCCCGAAAACTTGGCGGGGGGGTTCGGGGAAAACCCCGAAAACCCCGGGCCCGGGGGAAGTAAAAGAGGCGTCTGGGGCCCCGGGACCTCGACTTCCATACGACTCGGGTTTCTTTTCATTACGCAAAAGCCTTTCCCCCTTTTACAAAAAGGGACTTCCGTGGAGAGGAACACTTACAAATTTAAAACGTTTTTTGGGGGGGCTTTCCCTTCTGGCAACCCCATATCTTGTTTCAAGAGAAATCAACAAGAGGGGGCGCCCCGGGGCCCTGCCTGCCTGCCTGCCTGCCCCTGCCTGCCTGCGGACGGGCGGGTCTGGGCCTTTTGGGAACAAATAATAAAAGGGACGCATTGGGGCCGATTTTCCCTTTAAACCATTAGCGATTTTTTGGAGAAAAAAAAACTTGCCTGTCGCCATGGAAACGGAGGGGTGGCAATGGGTGGACCCAAAATTTTAGCAAAACCCGCGGAGGTCCCCCCGAGACCCCCGGGTGCCCGGCGGGTCCCAGGTTCAATTTGTGGGTTACGTTCCCGGGCCTTTTGGGCTAAGATCAATTTGGTTGGCTTTCCCAACCAATAGTGTCTGTCGTTTTTTGCCCGGGTTCTGTCTGTCTGTTCTGTTTTTCACCAAAAAAAAAACAAATACTTCCCAGAAGTGGGTCTGTGTCTGTCTGGGGTGTTTTTTCTGGATTTTTTCCCACACCCCCCCCGAAAATTTGGGCGAGGGGTTTCGGGGACAACCCCGCGGAAACCCCCGGGCCCTTTGAAAAACAAGTGCGCCCTCGGCCCCGACCCTGATTCCAAAACACTCGGGTTTTTCTTTTAAATTACGCAAAAAATTTTCGCCTTTTACAAAAGCCCTTCCGTGGGAGGAACTTTTTACGATTTAAACCCTTTTTTTGGGGGGGCTTTGTTCTGGCAGAGCCCGTTTATCTTGTTTCAAAAAGAAATAAACAGAAAACGGCGTCTCCCTGCCCTGTTTGCCTCCCTTTTGCCTGCCCCTGCCCCTTTGGACGCGCAGGTCTGGGCCCCTTTAAAACAAATAATAGCATGGAGGGCATTAGCGACTTTTCCTTACGAAAATTTTAGCGATTTTTTGGAGAAAAAAAACCCTTCCTGTCGCCATGGAAACATGAGGGGTGGCAAGGTGGAGCACATTTTAGCAAAACCGCGGGGTCTCCCGAGCCCCCCCCGGGCCCGGCGGGGGGCGGGGTTTTAAATTTTGTGGGTTACCCGCTTCTGGGCCCTTTTTGGGCCCTAAGATAAAGTGTAGTTGGCATTCACCAGGATGTGTCCGGGTCGGGTTCCTTTTTCTGTCTTCTTGTCTGTTTTTTTCCCAAAAAAAAGAACAAATACTTCACCGGGATAGGGGGTCTGTGTCTGTCTGTGTGTTTGTTGGACTTTTTCCCCACAGCCCCGAAAATTTGGCGAGTGGGTTCGGGGAAAACCCCGCGAAAAACCCGGGGCCTTGATAAACGGGTGGTCTCGGGCCCCGCCCTCTGACTTCCATACGACTCGGGTTTCCTTCCTTACGCACAAGCCATTCGCCTTTTACTAAAGACTCCTGGAGAGACACTTCACGAAGTTCAAATCCGTATTTTGGGAGGGGCTTTTGCTTCTGGCAGAGCCCAATATCTATGTTTTGAAGAAATGAACTCAACAGAGACTACGGCGGCCCTGGCCTGGCTTGCCTGCCTGCCGGCCTGGCCTGCCTTGCCTGCCTGCCTCCTGAACGCGCAGGTCTCTCGCCTTGAAACAAATAATTCATGGTACGCATTTATGCGACTTATGTTCCTTGACAAGCATTGCGACTTTTGGATAGAAAACAACACTGCCCTGCCGTCCAATGGCAACATGGGAGATGGTGGCAATGTTGTGATGCACACCTTTTAGATAAACCGCTGAGGGTCTCCCGAGACGCGCCCTGGAGGGGTAGCCCGGCGTGGTGGGCAGGTTCAATTGTGGTTATTCGCTTCTATCTCTTCGGGCGCTTTTTGGCGAGGGATCAAGTGTAAGTTGGCATTTCACCAAGATAGTATCTGTCTGTTCTGTTCTGTCTGGTCCTGTCATTTGTCACCAAACAATAACAAATCCTGCACCCAGGATGAGTGGGTCTGTGTCTGTCTGTGTGTTTGTCTGTGACTTTTTTCCCACAAGCCACGCGAAAAAACTGCGCGTGTGGATTCGGGGGACAAAACCACGGAAACCTGCCTATGGAGGAAAACAATAGTGCGTCCTCGTGCCCCGACCTCTGACGTTCCATAACACGCTGGTTGTCTCTTCCTTACGCACAAGCTTTCGCCTTTTTACTAAGACTTTCAGTGGAGAGGAACACTTAAGAGGTTTCAACGTATTTGTGGAGGGGCGGTGCTTCTGGCCAGAGCCCGATATCTTGTTTCACGAGAAATCAACAGAGGAACGGCGTCTGCCTGGCTGCCTGACTGCCTGCCTGCCCTGCTGCCCTGCTGCCTGCCTGCCTGCCTGCCTGCCTGACCGCGCAGGTCTCGGCCCCTTATGAACAAATCATAGCACTGGACGCATTAGCGACTTTTTTCCTTGACGCACGCATTAGCGACTTTTTGGGAAAAAAACAACACTTGCCTGTCGCCATGAAACATAGAGGGGTGGCCATGGGTGTAGCACACTTTAGCTACACCGTGAGGTCTCCCGAGACCCCTGTGTGCCCATGGCGGGTGAGGGTTTCAAATTTTTGTGGTTTATCGCTTCTCGTGCCTTTTGTCTAGAGATCCAGTGAGGTTGGCATTCACCAGAATGAGTGTCTGTTCTGTCGTCTGTCCTGTCTGTCTGTCTGTGTCTGTTTTTCACTCAAAAAAAGAACAAATACTTCATCACAGGATAGTGGGTCTGTGTCTGTCTGTGTGTTTGTCTGTGCATTTGACTTTTTCGCCCAGGCCCCCCCAGAAACTTGGCAGAGTGGGTTCGGGGACAACCCGCGAGACACCCGTGCCTTTTAGTAACCAGAGTGCGTCTCGATTGGCCCCCGACCTCTGACTTCCATACAGCTCACTGTTTCCTCTTCATGACGCACACGCCTTTACGCCTTTATACTAAAGACTTCCGTGGAGAGGAACACTTACGAGTTCACCGTATCTTCTTGGAGGGGCTTTTTTGCTTCTGCAGAGCCCGATATCTTGGTTTTCAAGAGAAATCAACAGAGCGGGGGGCGTCTGCCTTGCTGCCTGCCTGCCTGCCTGCCGCCTGCTGCCTGCCTGCTGCCTTGCCTGCCTGCCTGCCTGCTGCCTGCCTGACGCGCAGGTCTCTCCTTTTAACAAATAATAGCACTGGACGCATTAGCGACTTTATCCCTTGACGCATTAGCGCTTTTTTGGAGAAAAAAACACTTGCCTGTCGCCATGAAAACATGGAGGGTGGCAATGGGTGGGCACCCTTTACTAAACGCTGAGGTTCTCCGAGACCCCGGTGCCCGGCGTGTGCAGGTTCAATTTGTGGGTTATCGCTTCTCGGCCTTTTGGCTAAGATCAAGTGTAGTTGGCATTCACCAGGATAGTGTCTGTCTGTCTGTCTGTCTGTCTGTCTGTCTGTCCTGCTACCTGTCTGTCTGTTTTCTCTTTTTAGAAAAAAAACAAATTTTTCACCAGGATAGTCCTTCTAATCTCTTTTGTGGTGTTTTGTCCCTGTACCTTTGTGCCCACAGCCCCCGATTACCCTTTATATTTGGGTTCCTGACAAACCCAGATAGAACCCGAGATGTGAGGATAGCGCCTGCGTACTTCGTGCCCCGACCTCTGCTTTTCCTACGACTCTGGTAACTCTCCTTAACGCACAAGCCTTGTCATTTTTGTACTAAAGACTTCCTGTACTCTTCGCCTTTACTGGGTATAAAACGTAATTTTTTTTCTGTGTTTACCGTTTGTTAGAGCCAGATATCTTTATTACAAGAGAAAATCAACAGAGACGGCGTTTGCATATTTTCTTCCTTTTTTTGTGTGCCATTCCTTTGTTTTTGGTATTTTTTGTTTGTGTTTGCATTCCTGTTCTGTAGCCTTTCTCTTTTCCTTGCATTTTTATTAGCATTAGGCTAGTGTTTTGTTTCCTGATTTCCTTGTCCTGTTTTAATGAAGAGCGCGGCCTTTTTTTTTGGGCACACTTTAGCAAAACCCGGGGGCCCCCGAGCCCCCCCGGTGCCCGGCGGGTCCCGGGGGTTAAATTTTGTGGGTTATCGCTTTTTGGGCCTTTTGGCAAAGATAAAGGTAGTTGGCATTCACCAGGATAGTGTCTTCTGTCTGTCTTTTCTGTTTCGGGTTTTTCCCAAAAAAAAAGAACAAATACTTCAAAAAGGAAGGGGGTCTGTGTCTGTCTGTGTTTTTGTCTGGACTTTTTCCCCACCCCCCCAAAAATTTGGCGAGGGGGTTTTTGGGGGGACAACCCGCAAAGGAACCCGGCCTTGAGAAAACAGATTTGCGTCTGGGGCCCGACCTCGACTTCCATACGATTGGTTTCTCTTCATTCGCACAAGGGCCTTTGCCTTTTACAAAAGATTTCCGTGGAGGGGAAACACTTCGATTTTTAAACGATTTTTGGGGGGGCTTTGTTTCGGGCAGAGCCCGATATCTTTTTTTCAAGAGAAATTCAACAAAAGACGGCGTCTCCCTGGCGGGCCCCTGCCTGCCCTTCCTGCCTGCCCCTCCTGCCTGCCTGCCGCCGGACGCGCAGGTCTGGGCCCTTTTGGGAACAAATAAAGCACGGGACGCTTTACGTTTTTCCTTGACGCATTAGCGATTTTTTGGGAGAAAAAAAAACATTTGCCTGTCGCCAGGGAAAACCGGAGGGGTGGCAATGGGTGGAGCAAAATTTCCCAAACCGCTGAGGTCTCCCAGCCCCCCGGGTCCGGCGGGTTTGGCAGGGTTAAATTTTGGGGGTTTATCGCTTTTTCCGGGCCTTTTGGGCTAAGATCAAGTGTATTCCCCGGATTTCGCGGGATTATTTTGTCTTTTCTGTCTGTCCCCCTGTCTGTCTGTGCTGTCTGTCTGTCGGGTTTTGGAAACCCAAAAAAAAAGAACAAAAAACTTCACCGGTTTAAGGGGGCCCCCCCTGTGTCTGTTGTGTGTTTTGTCTGTGATTTTTCCCCAAAAGCCCCCAAAAATTTGGGGGAAATTGGGTTCGGGAAACCCGGGGGAACCCGGCCCCTTGAGAAAACAAGTGGCCCGGGGGCCCCGACCTCTGATCCAAAATACGCCCCCTCGGGTTTTTTTTCGTCCATTAGGGCACAAGCCCTTTCCCGCCTTTACTAAAGACTTCCGTGGAGAGGAAAAATTACGGGGTTAAAGGGTATTTTTGGAGGGCTTTTGTTTTGGCAGGGGGCCCGTTTCTTGTTTCAAGAGAAATCAACGGGAGACGGCGTTGCCTGGCTCCCTGCCGCCGGGGCCTGCCCCTGCCTGCCTGCCGCCCCCCGGCCTGCCTGACCCCGGGGGGGGTTCCGGCCCCCTTTTTGAACAAAAATGGGCACTGGACGGCTTAACCCGACTTTCCCTTTGAGGCATTAGCGACTTTTTGGAAAAAAAAAACCACTTGCCTGCGCCAGGGAAAAATTTGGAGGGGGGGAAAGGGGGGAAGCACACTTTAGCAAACCGCTGGGGTCCCCCCGAAGCCCCCCGGGTGCCCGGCGGGTCGGGGTTTCCCAATTTGGGGGTTTTTGGGGCTTCTGGGGGCCTTTTTTGGCTAAAAATCAAGTGTAGTTGGGGCATTCCCCAGGATAGGGGTCTGTCTGCCCGTATGTCGTCTGTTTTTCTGTGGGTCTGTCTTTTCTGTTGTTTTTTTCACCAAAAAAAGCAAATATTTTCCCGGGAAAAGTGGGTCTGTGTCTGTCTTTTGTTTTTGTCTGTAAACTTTTTCCCCACAGCCCCCCAAATTTGGGGCGAGTGGGTTCGGGGCAACCCGCTAGAACCCGGGCCCCTTTGGAATTTTTAAACAGAGTGCGTCTGGGGGCCCCCACCTTGACTTCCATCCGACTCGGGTTTTCCTTTTCTTTCCCGGCAAAAAGCCTTTTCGCCTTTTACTAAAGATTTTAGGGAGGGGAAACATTTTACAAAGTTCAACGTTTTTTTTGGGAAAGGGGTTTTGTTCGGGCAACCCCGGGGATATCTTTTTTCGGAAAAAAACAGAGACGGCGTCTGTCTCCCCCCTGCTGCCTGCCTCCCGGGGCCTGCCTGACCCGGGCGCAGGTCTGGGGCCTTTGAACAAAAAATTTAGCAGGGAGCATTACCCGACTTTTCCTTGACGAAATTTAGCGATTTTTTGGAGAAAAAAAACACTTCCCCTGTCGAAAAAGGGGGGGAAAACATGAGGGGTGGAAAGGGGTGGGGGAAACATTTTGGGGAAAAAACCGCTGAGGTCTCCCGAGACCCCCGGGTGGCCCGGGGGGGGCGGGTTCAATTTTGGGTTATGGGCTTCTGGGCCCTTTTTGGCTAAGATCAATTTGTGTTGGCATTCACCGGATAGTGTCTGTTTTTCTGTCTGTCTGTCGGGTTCTGTTTTTCCCCACCAAAAAAAAAGAACAAAACTTCACCGGGGATAGGGGGTCTGTTCTGTCTGTGGGGTTTGTCGGGACTTTTCCCCACACCCCCCAAAAACTTGGCGAGGGGGTTTTCGGGAAAAACCCGCGAAAACCCCGGTTTTGGGAGTAAACAGGGTGGGGGTCTGGGGGCCCCAACCCTCTGACCCCCAATACGACTCGGGTTTTCTTTTCATTACCCCAAAAAGGCCTTTTGCCTTTACAAAAAAATTTTTCCGTGGAGAGGAACATTTTACGAGTTAAAACGTTTTTTTGGGGGGGGGTTTTTGCTTCTGGCAGAGCCCGAATCTTGTTTCAAGAAAAATCAACAGAGACGGGTCTCCCCGGGCTGCCCCTTTCCCCTGCCTGCCGCCTGCCTGCTTCCGCCTCCCTGCCTGCCTGAGCGCAGGTTTTTTGGCCCCTTTGAACAAATAAAAAGCATGGACGCAATGGGGCGACTTTTCCCTTTGACGCATTGGGAAACTTTTTGGGAAAAAAAAAAAACATTTGGGGCCGTCGCCATGGAAACATGGGGGGGGTGGCAATGGGTGGGCACATTTTGGGCTAAACCCGCTGAGGTCCCCCCGAGACCCCCGGGGGGTCCCCGGGCGGGGGCAGGGTTCAATTTGGGGGGTTAACCCGCTTCTGGGTTTTTTTGGGGCAAAAGATCAAGTGTATTTGGGGCTTTCCCACCAGGTTTAAGTGTTTTCGTCGGGTCTGTTTTGTCTGTCTGTCTGTCTGTCTGTCGGGTTTTGTCTGTCTTCGTCTGTTTTTTCCCCAAAAAAAAGAACAAATACTTCACCAGGAAAAAGGGGGGGGGGGTCTGTCTGTGTGTTGTCTGTGATTTTTTCCCCCCACAGCCCCGGGGAAAACTTTGGGCGGGGTGGGTTGGGGGACAACCCGCGAGAAACCCGGCCCTTGATTAAACAGAGTGCGTCTCGGGCCCGGGCCCTTTTGATTCCATCCGACTCGGGTTTTCTTTTCATTACGCACAACCCTTTTGCCTTGGGGGTTCCTTTTAAGATTTTCCGGGGAGGGAAAAATTAAACGAGTTCAAGGGTTTTTTTTGGGGGGGGCGGGGGTTTGGGGCAGACCCCCCCGATATCTTGTTTCAAGAAAAAATAAACCCGGGAGACGGCGTCTGCCGGGCTCCCTGCCTGCTGCCTGCCTCCCGGGCCTGCCCCCGGACGCGCAGGTCTCCCCTTTTTTGAACAAAAAATGGGGCATTTGACGCATTAGGGGGGATTTTTTCCTTGACGCATTAGCGATTTTTTGGAGAAAAAAAAACTTGGGGCCTGTCGCCATGGAAACAGGGAGGGGTGGCAATGGGTGGACCCACATTTTTAGCTAAACCGTAAAGGTCCCCCGGGAGACCCCCGGTTCCCCCGGGGCGGGTGCAGGGTTCAATTTTTTGGGTTATCGCTTTTTCGGCCTTTTGGTTTAAAGACAAGTGTATTTGGGCCCCCCCCAATTCCACCGGGGATAGTGTTTTTGTCTGTCTGTCTGTCTTTTGTCTGTCTTTTTTTCCCCAAAAAAAGAACAAATATTTCACCAGGATAGTGGGTCTTTGTCTGTCTGTGTGTTTTTTCTGTGATTTTTTTCCCCCCGGGGCCCCAAAAACTTGGCGGGGGGGGTTCGGGGAAAACCCCGCGAAAAACCCGGGCCCTTTGGGAGTAAACAGGTGGTTCTCGGGCCCCGACCCCCGACTTCCATACGACTCTGGTTTTTTTCATTACGCAAAAGGGCCTTTCGCCTTTTACTAAAGATTTTTTCCGTGGAGGGAAACACCTTAACCGAGTTAAACCCCGTTTTTTTGGGAGGGGCTTTGCTTCGGGCGGGAGCCCAAATATCTTGTTTCAAGAGAAATCAAACAGAACGGCGCCCGGCCCTGCCTGGCCTGCCGGGCCTGCCTGCCGGGCCCTTGACGCGAAAGGTCTCGGGCCTTTAAACCCAAAAAATGGGCATGGACGCTTTTAGGCGATTTTTCCCTTGAGGGCCATGCGATTTTTTGGAAAAAAAAAAACCTTTTCCCTGTCGCAGGGGAAACAGGGGGGTTTTGGCAAGGGGTGGGGGGCCCCATTTTTAGCAAAACCGCTGAGGTCTCCCGAGACCCGGGGGTCCCGGCGGGTGCGGGGTTTTAAATTTTGGGGGTTTATCGCTTTTTGGCCTTTTTTGGCTAAGACCCAAGTGTATTTGGGCTTTTTCACCAGGTAGGGGTCTGTTGTCTTTTCTGTCTGTCTGTCTGTCTGGCTGTCTGCCCCCTGTCTGTCTGTTTTTAAACCAAAAAAGAACAAAACTTCACCAGGTTTAGGGGGTTCTGTGCTGTTGTGTTTTTGTCTGGATTTTTTCCCCCACAGCCCCCGAAAAACTTGGCGAGTGGTTGGGGGGACAACCGGGGAAAACCCCGGCCTTGAGAAAAACAGAGTGGGTCTGGGGGGCCCGGGGGCCCCCCTCGGGATTTCCCAATCCCGACTCGGGTTTTCTTTTTCATTAGGGCACAAGGGCCTTTCGCCTTTTCAAAAGACTTCCGTGGGGGGAGGAACATTTACGGGGAAAAACGTAGTTTGGGGGGGGTTTTGGTTTCTGGGGGCCCCCGATATTTTGGGTTTAAGAAAAATCAACAGAACGGCGTCGCCTGGCTGCCTTCCTGCCGGCCTGCCTGGCCTGGGGGGCCTGCCTCCCCTTGCCGGGCCCGCGCGGGCTCTGGCTTTGAACAAATAAAAAGCACTGGACGCTTTAGCGATTTTTTCCTTTTGAATTTAGCAAAGGGGGGGGGGTTAAAAAAAACATTTGGCCGGGCCCCAAAAAAAGGGGAAAGGGGGGGGGCAAGGGGGGGAGGGGGGCATTTTAGGGGCTAAAAAGGAGGTCCCCCGAAAACCCGCGGGCCCCCCGCGGGGGGGGTGCGGGGGGTTAAATTTGGGGCATCGCTTTTTTTAAGGGGGGGGGGGCGAAGACAGGGGGGGGGCTTAACGCGGGGGTGGGGCTGGGGCTTCTGTCGGGCTTTCTCGTTTTTTTCCCAACCCAAAAAAGAAAAAATATTTTCACCAGGAAAATTTGGGGGGTTGGTTTTCTGGTTTTTGGGCCTGTGAATTTTTTTCCCCACGGGCCCCAAAATTTGGGCGAGTGGGTGGGGGGAACAAACCCGCGAAAACCCGGCCTTGAGAAAAACAGAGGGGCCGTCTCGGGCCCGACCTCGGGACTTCCATACGGACCCCGGGTTTTCTTTTCTTTACGCAAAAGGGCCTTTGGGGTTTTTACTAAAGATTTTCCTTGGAGGGGAACACTTACGAGTTCAAAGTATTTTTGAGGGGTTTTGGGGTTCGGGGAGAGGCCCAACCCGGGTTTCAAGAGAATCAAAAGAGACGGGTCTGCCTGGCTCCCTTTCCTCCGGGTCCGGGCCTGCCCTCCCGGGCCGGGCCCTGCCTGGGCCCTTTTTGTTTTGCCTGGACGCGAAAAAGGGTTGGTTTTGGAAAAATTTAATTTGGGGAACTTAAAGTAAAATTTTTAAGCAACCTTTTTAATTAGGGACTTTTTTTGGAAGAAAAAAAACCCACTTGCCTGTGGGCCAGGAAACCATGGAGGGGGGGCCAAGGGTGGAGCACATTTTTAGCAAAACCGCTGAGGTTCCCCGAAACCCCGGGTGCCCGGGGGGTGCGGGGTTAAATTTTGGGGGTTTATCGCTTCTGGCTTTTGGCAAAGATCAAGTTTTAGTTGGCATTCCCCGGGGATAGTGCCCTGTCTGTCTGTTGTCTGTCTGTCTGTCTTCTGTTGTTTTTCACCAAAAAAATAACAAATACTTCACCGGGTTTGGGGGTTGTGTCTGCTGGGGGTTTTTGTCGTATTTTTTCCCCACCCCCCCGAAAATTTTGGGGGATTTGGGTTCGGGGACAACCCCGGGGGCGAGAACCCGGGCCCTTTGAGTAAAAAGGGGGCGTTTTCGGGCCCCGACCTTTGAATTTCCATACGACTTTTGTTTCTTCATTACGCAAAAGGGCCTTTCCCCTTTTTTTTTTAAAGATTTCCGTGGAGGGGGAACATTTAAACGAAAAAACTTAAAATTAATTTTTTTGGAGGGGTTTGCTTCGGGGGCAAGAGCCCGATTTGTTTCAAGGGGGAAATAACAGAGACGGCGTCTCCCTGGCGGCCTGCCTGCCTGCCTGCCTGCCGCCTGCCTGCCTCCCTTTGCCTCCCTGCCTGCCTGCCACGCCGGGCAGGTCCCCCGGCCTTTGAACAAATAATAGAAACTGACGCATTAGGGGATTTTTCCTTGAGGGCATTGCGACTTTTTGGAGAAAAAAAACACTTCCCTGTCCCCAGGGAAAACAGGAGGGGGGGGGCAAGGGTGGGCAAAATTTTGGGGAAAACCTTTTTGGAGGTTTTCCCGAGCCCCCGGGGGCCCGGGGGCCCCGGGGGGGGTGGGGGGGAAAAATTTGGGGGTTTTTGTTTCCCTGGGCCCTTTTGGCTAAGACCCAAGTGTATTTGGCATCACCCGGATAGTGCCCTGTCTGTCTGTTGTCTGTTTTGTTTTGTCTGTCGGGTCTGTGTTTTTTTCAAAAAAAAGAACCAAATACTTCACCAGGATAGGGGGTTCTGTTTTCTGTCGGTGTGTTTGTCTGTGACTTTTTCCCCACCCCCCCGGGAAAAAATTTGGGGGAGGGGGGTTCGGTGGGACAAACCCCCGAGAACCCGGCCCTTTTGGAGTAAACAGAGGGGGCGTCTGGGGGCCCCGACCTCTATTTCCATAGGGATTTTTCCTTGGTTTTCTTTTTCTTTAAACCACAAGTTTTCGCTTTTTACTAAAGACTTCGGGAAAAGGAAAAACTTACGGTTAAAACGTATTTTGGAGGGGTTTTGGGCTTCGGCAGGGGCCCGATATTTTTTAGAAAAATTTCAACAGAGACGGCGTTCCCGGGCTCCCTGGCCTCCCTGCCTGCCCCCGGGCCTGACGCGCGGGGTCTGGGGCCTTTTGAAAAAAATAATGCAGGGACCCCATACCCGATTTTTTTCCTTTGGGAGGGCATTAGCAAATTTTTTGGAGAAAAAAACACTTGCCTGCGCCAGGAAAACATGGGGGGGTTTGGCAATGGGTGGAGCCCCTTTTTAAAACCCAAAAAAACCTTTTTGGGGGGCCCCCCGAGCCCCCGGGTACCCGGGCGGGGGGGGTTCAATTTGTGGTTACGCTTCTGGGGGCCTTTTTGGGTGGGGATAAAGTTTATTTGGGGCATTCACCGGGGATAGTTTTTCTTTTTGTCTGCTGTCGTCTGTTTTGTCTGTCTGTTTTGTCGTCTGTCTGTCTGTTTTTTTCCACCAAAAAAAGAACAAATATTTCACCAGGAAGTGGGTCTGGGGTCTGTCTGTGTGTTTGTCTGTGACTTTTTCCCCAACCCCCAAACCCCCCCGGGAAAACTTGGCAAAGTGGGTCGGGGAAAAACCCGGGGGAGAACTCCGGGCCCCTTGGGAGTAAAACGAGGGGGCGTCTGGGGCCCGACCTTTTCTGATTTCCCAAATACGCTCGGGTTTCTTTCTTTAACGCACAACCCTTTTTCCCCTTTTTTACAAAAGACTTCCGTGGGGGGAGGCAAAATTTTACGGTTCAACGAAAATTTGGGGAGGGGCTTTGTTTTCGGGGGCAGAGCCCGAATCTTGTTTCAAGAAAAAATAACCCCGGAGACGGCGTCTGCCTGGCGCCTGCCGGGCCTCCCTCCCTGCCTGCCGGGCCTGTCCCTCTGCCTGCCTGCCCGGGGGCAGGTCTCGGGTCCTTTTGGGAACAAAAAATTTGGGCCCCTGGACCCTTTTACCCAAATTTTCCTTAGGGCATTAGGGGATTTTTTTGGAAAAAAAAAACATTTGGCCGTGGGGCCATGGAAACATGGAGGGGGGGCCCAATGGGTGGGGGGCAAAATTTAGCTAAAACCGCTGGGGGCCCCGAGACCCCCGGGTGCCCGGGCGGGGGGCGGGGTTAAATTTTGGGGGGTTATGGGCTTTTTGGGGGGGCCTTTTTTTTGGCTAAATAAAAGTTTTATTTGGGGCATTCACCAGGATAGTGTCTGTCGGTCTGCTGTCGGGCTGTTTTTCTGTCTGTCTTTTTTGTCTTCTGTCTGTCTTTTTTTTTTCCCCCCCAAAAAAAAGGGAAACCAATACTTCCCCGGGGGGGAAAAGGGGTTTTCTGTGTTGTCTGTGTGTTTGTCTGGGAAATTTTTCCCCACAGCCCCGAAAACTTGGCGGGGGGTTCGGGGAAAAACCCGGGGAAACCCCCGGCCGGAGTAACAAAAGGGGCGTCTCGGGGCCCCCCTTTGGGACTTCCATACGGACTTGGTTTCCCCCTCTTTTTTTTTAAAAAGGCCTTTTCCCTTTTTTTAAACCAAAAGCTCCGTGGAGAGGAACATTTACGAGTTCAACTATTTTTGGGGGGGGGTTTGCTTCTGGCGGGAGGCCCCCGATATTTTTGTTTCAAGAAAAATCAAAGGACCGGGGTCGCCGGCGCCTGCCGGGGCCCTGCCTGCCGGGCCTGCCTGCCTGCCTCCCCTCCTGACGGCAGGTCTGGGGCCTTTTGAAAAAATTAATGCACGGACGCAAAAGGCGACTTTTCCTTGAGGGGAAATTAGGCGACTTTTTGGAGAAAAAAAAACACTTCCCCTGCCCCCATGGAAACATGGAGGGGGGGGCAATGGGGGGGAGCAACTATTTAGCAAAACCGCTGGGGTTTCCCCCGGGGAAGCCCCGGGGGGCCCGGGGGGGGGAAGGGGTTCAATTTTGTGGTTATTCGCTTCTGGGGGCCTTTTGGTTTAAGACAAGTTATTTGGGGCTTTCACCAGGATAGTGTTTGTCTGTTGTCGTCTGTCTGTCTGTCTTTTTTTTCCCCAAAAAAAGAACCCAAATATTTTCACCAGGATAGGGGCTGTGTTGCCCGTGTTTTGTTTTGGGGCTTTTTCCCCACAGGCCCCCGAAAATTGGCGGTGGGTTGGGGGACCCCGGGAAACCCCCGGCGGGGGGAATTTAACCCGGCCTTTAGAAAATTTGCAAAAGGGAGTCCTGGGGGCCCGACCTTTTGGAATTTTTCCTTTGAAAGACCCGGTTTCTTTTTCAAAGCACAAGCCTTTTCCCGGGCCTTTTCCTGGGCCTTCCGGATGGACCCCAGGCCCCTTAAAAATTCAACGTTTTTTGGGGGGGCTTTCTTGGGCAAACCCTTTTTTGGGAAAAAAAACTTGTTTCCCCAAGGAAACATGGAGGGGGGGCCGGTGGGGCCTTTTCCCTCGCTGGGCTCCCGGGGCCCCTGCCGGGGGGGCGGAAAGGGGTTTCCTTCTGGCCCTTTTTGGAAAGACAATGATTGGCTAAAATTTAGTGCGGTTTTCCCTTTTTTTGCTTGTTTTTTAAAAAAAAAAAATTATTACCGGATTTTTTGCTTTCTGGGTCATTTTCCCCCCCCCAAAAAAACCTTGGGAGGGGTTTTTGGGGCAAGGGGTGGGGGAAACAGGGCTGGGGCCCCACCCGACCCTGAGGGTTTCTCCCGCAAACCCCTTGTTTTTCTCCCGGGGGGCCAGGGGTCCGTTTTTTGGGGGGGTTTGCTTCAGGGAAATTTTTTTTTGGGGAAAAAAATCAAAGGAGGCTTCCCGGTAGTGCCTGCCTGCTGTCCGGGCCTGCCTGCCTGCCGGCTGTTCGGTTTTTGAAAAAAAAAAAAATTTTACGCATTGATTTTTCCCTTTTTGCGTTTGGGTTTTTGGGCCCCCCCCGTCCCCCATAAAAACTTTGGAGGGGTAATGGGGAACAAAAAAACCCCCCCGACCCCCCGGGGGCCCGGGGTGAAAAAAGGGATGCTTCTCGGCCCCGGGCCCTAAATGATTCCTTTCCCCGGAATTTCTGGTTTTTTCTTCTTCGCCGGTCTTTGCTTCTTTTTGTCTTTTTTCCCCAAAAAAGAAAAAACTTACGGAATTTTCCCTTTTTTGGGGGCTTGCTTTTTAACCCCCCGAAATTTTTTGGCGGGGGGTTGGGAAAAAACCCCGGAGCCCGGGGCCTTGGGGTTTTAAACGACCTGGCCCCGCCTGCCCTGCTTGCCCCCCCCCCGGGGCCTTTTCTTAACCCCAAAAGGGCCTTTCCCCTTTTTTTTATAAAGCCGGGGAAAGGGCATTAGGCCTTTTTTGGGAAGGGTTTTTGGCGACCTTTTGGAGAAAAAAAAGGGGCCCCCTTTGGGCTCCTGTCCTCCTGGCCTGGTAGGGGGTGGCCCAACCAAAAAACCCCCCCCCCTTCCCCCCTTTTTAAAAAAAAAAAAAAAGGGGGGTGGAAGGGTACCCCTTTGTTTAAAGGGGCTGAGGTCCCCGAGACCCCCGGGGGGCCCTGCGGGGGGCAGGGTTCAATTTTTTGGGTTACCCGTTTTCTCGCCCTTTTTGGCAAAGATCAAGTGTAGTTGGCCTTCCCCGGGGGGGTTTTGTCCTGTCTGTCTGTCTTTTTCTGTCTGTCTTTTTCTGTTTTTTTTCCCAAAAAAAGAACAAATACTTCCCAGGATAGGGGGGTTTTGTTTTGGGGCCCTGTGTTTTGTTTTGTGATTTTTTCCCCACACCCCCCGGGGAAAATTTTGGCGATTGGGTTCGGGGACAACCCGCCGGGGGGAACCCGGCCTTGATTAAACAGAGGGCGCCGGGCCCCCGCCCTCTGATTTCCCAAACGACCCCCCCTGGGGTTTTCTCTTCATTACCAAAAACCCTTTTTCCCTTTTTACAAAAAGACTTCCTTTGGAGAGGAACACTTCGATTTTCAAGTTTTTTGGGGGGGCTTTGCTTCTGGCAGAGCCCGAACTTGTTTCAAAAAAAATCAACAGGGGGAGGGGCGTCTGCCTGGCTGCCTGCCTCCCTGCCCTGCCTGCCTGCCTGGGCCTGCCGCCGCCCGGGGGTCTGGGCCTTTTGAACAAAAAATTCCCGGGGAAGGCTTTAGCGCCTTTTCCGGCGCATTACCCCGATTTTTTGGAGAAAAAAAACTTGCTGTCGCCGGGAAACATGGGGGGTGGCAATGGGTGGGCACACTTTACTAAACCGGGCTGAGGTCTCCCGAGCCCCCCGGGGGGTTTTCCCCCGGGCGGGTGCGGGTTTCTTTTGTGGGTTTTTCCTTTTCCCGGCCCCCTTTTGGGCTAAATAAAGGTAGTTGGGCCCATTCACCGGGATAGGGGTTGCTTTTGGTCTGTCTGTCGGGTCGTTGTCTGTTTTTCCCCCAAAAAAAAAGAACAAAATACTTCCCCAGGATAGGGGGTTTCGTGTCTGTCTTTTTTTTTGTCTGTGCCCTTTTTCCCCCCCAGGCCCCCAAAAACCTTGGGGGGGGTGGGTTCGGGGACAACCCGCGAAAACCCCGGGCCCTTTGAGTAAACAGAGGGGCGGCTGGGGGCCCCGACCTCTGACTTCCTTTAAGACTCTGGTTTCTCTTCTTTTCGCACAAGTTTTCGCCTTTTACAAAAAGGACTTCCGTGGGGGAAGGAACATTTTACGGTTAAAAGTTATTTTTGGGGGGGCCCCTTTTGCTTCGGCAGAGCCAATATCTTTTTTCAAAAAAATTTAAACCCCAGAGAGGGGGCGTCTGCCGGCGGGCCTTTTGCCTGCCTGCCTGCCTCCTGCCTCCCTTTGACGGGGGAGGTCCCCGGCCTTTTGAACAAAATTTAAGGCACTGGACCATTGGGGCGCCCTTTTCCCTTTAAAGTTTAAAGAAATTTTTTGGAAAAAAAAAAACCTTGCCTGTCCCAGGGAAACATGGGGGGGTTTGGCAATGGGGGGAAAGCACACTTTAGCAAAACCGGGCTGAGTCTCCGGGGCCCCCGGGGGGGCCCCGGCGGGTGCGGGGGTTAAATTTTGTGGGTTATGCTTTTTCGGTTTTTGGGGCTAAGATAAAGTGATTTGGGCATTCCCCAAAAGGATAGTGTCTGTCTGTCTTCTGTCTGTCTGTCTGTCTGGTCGTCTGTCTGTTTTTTCACCAAAAAAAGAAAAATTTTTCACCAGGGATTTTGGGGGTCTGTGTCTGTTTGGGGTTTGTCGGGGTTTTTTTTCCCACACCCCCCAAAAACTTGGCGAGGGGGGTTTTTTCGGGGCCCAACCCGCGAAAAAACCCGGGCCCCCTTGAGAAAAACCAAGGGCGCCCGGGCCCCCCCCGGGGGACCTCTGACTTCCATACGATTTTCGGGGTTTTCTTTTTAAAATTACGCACAACCCTTTTCCCCTTTTTACTAAAGATTTCCCGGGGGGGAGAGGAACATTTTAGGGAGTTCAACGTATTTTTGGGGGGGGGGTTTTGGGTTTTCTGGGAAAACCCCCCGGGGATATTTGTTTTAAAGGGAAAATAACAGAGACGGGGCCCCTGCCTCCCTGCCTGGGGGCCTGCCTGCCGGGCTGCTGCCGGGCCTGCCTGGGGCGCAGGGCTCGGCCTTTAAACCCCAAAAAATTAGCACTGGAGGGGTTTTTAAAGGACTTTTCCTTGACGCTTTTTAGCGACTTTTTGGAGAAAAAAAAAAACCCATTTGGGGGCCTTTTCCCAGGGGAAAACATGGAGGGGGGGGCAATGGGGGGGGAACACTTTGGGGCAAAACCCGCTGAGGTTCCAAAGCCCCGGGTGCCCGGGGGGTTTGCGGGGTTAAATTTGGGTTATCCTTTGGGTTTTTTGGGGTTTAAAAATAATTTGTATTTGGCATTCACCAAAGGATAGTTTTTCTGTCGGTCTGTCTGTCTGTCTGTCTGTCTGTTTTTCCCCAAAAAAAGAACAAATACTTCCCCCAGGATATGGGTCTTTTCGTTGTCTGTGTGTTTGTCTGTGACTTTTTCCCCAAAAGCCCCCAAAAAACTTGGCGAGTGGGTTGGGGGACAACCCGCAAAACCCCGGGCCTTGAGTAAAAAAGGGGTGCGTTCGGGCCCAAACCTTTTGACTTCCAAAAGGACTCTGGTTTTCTTTCTTTTACGCAAAAGTTTTTTCCCCCTTTTTACCTAAAAAATTCCCCCGGGAGAGGAACACTTACGGTTCAAAGAAATTTTTGGAGGGGCTTTGTTCTGGCAGGGGCCCATTTTTCTTTTTCAAAAAAAAACCGGGAGACGGGCGTCTGGGCTCCCTGCCTGCCCCCTGCCCCCCCTGCCTCCCTGCCCCCGCCTGCCCCCTCCCTGCGCGCAGGGTTTTTGGGGGCCCTTTTTGAAAAAATAATGGGCACTGACGCATTAGCGATTTTTTCCTTGACGCTTTAGCGACTTTTTTGGAAAAAAAAAAACTTTGCCTGTCGCCATGGAAACATGGAGGGGTGGCAAGGGGGTTTTGGGAAACATTTTGGGCAAACCCGGGGCTGGGGCCCTCCCGAACCCCCGGGGGTGGCCCGGGCGGTGCAGGGTTCAATTTGGGGGTTTATCGCTTCTGGGCCTTTTGGCTAAAAGCAAGTGTATTTGGGGCATTCCCCAGGTTTTATTTTGTCTGTTTTGTCCTGTTTCTGTCTTTTCTGTCTGTCTGTCTTTTTTTCACCAAAAAAAAGAAAAAAATTTTTAAACGGGTTAGTGGGGGTCTGTGTCGGGCTGTGTGTTTTGTCTGTGATTTTCCCCCCACACCCCCCCGAAAAACTTGGCGAGGGGGTTGGGGGAAAAACCCGCGAGAAACCCGGCCTTGAGAAAAACAGAGTGCGTTTTGGGCCCCGCCCTCTAAACTTCCATACGACTCGGTTTCTTTTCATTACGCAAAACCCCTTTGGCCTTTTATTTAAAGATTTCCCGGTGGGGGGAAACCCCTTCGAGTTCAACGATTTTTGGGGGGGGCTTTGCTTCTGGCAGGGGGCCCGATATCTTTTTTTCAAGGAAATCAACAGAGACGGGGGTCCTCCCGGGCTGCCTGCCTGCCTGCCTCCCTTGCCCCCTTTCCCTGCCGCTTGAGGAGGTCTGGGCCTTTGAAAAAAATAATAGCACTGGACGCTTGGGCGACTTTTCCTTGGGGCCTTTAGCGACTTTTTGGAGAAAAAAAAACACTTCCCTGTGGGCCCATGGAAACAGGGAGGGGGGGCAATGGGGGGAAGCCCCACAATTTTAGCAAAAAACCCGCTGGGTCTCCCCAAAGACCCCCGGGGGGCCCGGGGGGGGCAGGGTTAAATTTTGGGGGTTTATCGTTTCCCTCGGTTTTTGGGCTAAGACAAGTGAAAGTTGGCTTTCACCCAGGTTTAGGGGTCTGTCTGTGCTGTCTTGCTGTTGTCTTCTTTTCTTTTCCTGTGTTTCCCACAAAAAAAAAACAAATATTCACCAGGATGGGTGGGTTTTGTTTCTTTTCGGTGTTTTTTGTCTGGGGGACTTTTTCCCCCCGCCCCCAAAAAACTTGGGGGGGTTCGGGGGCAACCCGCGAAAACCCCGGGCCCGGGGAGTAAACAGAGTCGTCTCGGCCCCGACCTCTTGCTTCCATACGACTTGGTTTCTCTTCTTTTTACCAACAGCCTTTCCCTTTACTAAAGTTTTCCTGGAGGGGAAACCATTTAAACGATTTTAAAAGTTTTTTTTGGGAAGGGGCTTTGTTTCCCTGGAAAGGGGGCCCGATATCTTGTTTAAAGAGAAATAAACCCAAAAGACGGCGTCCCCTGGCGCCCTCCCGCCTGCCTGCCCGGGCCTCCCCGGGCCGGCCCTGACCCTCAGGGGGGGGGCCTTTGAAAAAATTTTAGCACTGGACGCTTTAAAGGGACTTTTCCTTGCCCGCTTTTTAAAGGCGACTTTTTGGAAAAAAAAAACCACTTCCCGGTCGCCAAGGGAAAAACATGGGGGGTTTGGCAAGGGTGGAGCACATTTAGCTAAACCCCGGGGGGGCCCTTCCGAGACCCCGGGGGCCCCCCGGCGGGGCGGGGTTTTTTTGGGGTTATCGCTTCTCCCCTTTTTGGTTTAAAGATCAAGTGTATTTTGGCATTCACCAGGATATTTTTGTCTGTTTTGTCGTCTGTCTGTTTTGTCTTTTGCTGTCTGTTTTTTCTTTTTTTTCACCAAAAAAAGCAAATACTTCACCAAAAGGATAGTGGGTTGTGTCGGGCGGGGGTTTTTGTTTTGGATTTTTTTTAAAACGGGCCCCCAAAAAATTGGGCGGGGTGGGTTCGGGGAAAACCCCGCGAGCCCCCCGCCCTTGGTAAACAGAGTGCGTTTGGGGCCCGACCCCGGACTTCCATACGACTCGGGGTTTCTCTTTTTTCCAGAAACAAACCCTTTTGTTTTTACAAAAGGGGACTTCCGGGGAAGGAAAACCTTTACGAGTTCAACGTATTTTTGGAGGGGTTTTGGGGTTTCCCTTGGCAGGGGCCCGATATCTTTTCAAGAAAAATTTAAACAGAAGGGGCGTCTGCCTGCCCGGGCCTTTCCCCCTGCCTGCCGGGCCTCCCTCCCGCCTGCCTGACGGGGCAGGTCTCGGCCTTTAAACCCAAATAATGATGGACCCCTTTGGGCCGATTTTTTCCTTGACGAATTACATTTTTTGGAGAAAAAAAACACTTGCCTGTCCCCAGGGAAAACATGGGGGGGTGGAAAGGGGGGGGCCAACATTTTAAAGGCAAAAACCGCTGGGGTCTCCCGGGGACCCCCGGGGGTTTCCCGGGGGCGGGGGGCAGGGTTAAAATTTGGGGGTTAAATCGCTTTCGGCCGTTTTGGCTAAGATCGTGTATTTGGAATTCACCAGGAAAAGTGTCTGTCTGTCGTCTGTCTTTTCTTTTCTGTCTTTTTTTCCCCCAAAAAAAGAACAAATACTTCCCAGGAAGGGGGGCTGGGGTTGTCTTGTGTTTGTCGGGGCCCTTTTTCCCCCCGCCCCCGAAAACTTGGCGAGGGGGTGGGGAAACAACCCGCGGAACCCCTGGCCTTGAGAAAACAGAGTGCCTTTCTGGGGCCCCGACCCCCTGACTTCCTAAAAGCGCTGGTTTCTCTTCATTACCACAAGCCTTTCCCCTTTACAAAGATTTCCCGGGGGAGAGGAACATTTAAACAAGTTCAACGTATTTTTGGAGGGGTTTTTGTTCTGGCAGAGCCCGATTTTTTTTGTTTCAAGAGAAAACAACCGGCCGGGCCGGTCCGGGCCTGCCTCCCTCCCTTGCCGGGCCGGGGCCTCCCTGACGGGGCGGGGTCTCGGCCTTTGAACAAAAAAGGGGCACTGGAGGGGGGATTAGCGACTTTCCTTGACGGCCTTTTTACCCGACTTTTTGGAGAAAAAAACTTTTTCCCTTTGTCGCCATGGAAACAGGGGAGGGGGGGAAGGGGTGGGAAACATTTTTAGTTTAAAACCGGGGTTTGAGGTCTTCCCCGAAACCCCCGGGCCCCGGGCCCGGGTGCAGGGTTAAATTTGGGGGTTATCGCCTTCCGCCTTTTTGGGCTAAGTTTCAAAGTGTAGTTGGCATTCACCCGGGTTAGTTTTTCTGTCTGTCTGTCTTTTTCTGTCTTTGTCTGTCTGTCTGTTTTTTTTCACCAAAAAAAAAAAACAAATATTTTCCACCAGGATGGGGGCTGTGTCTGTCTGTGTGTTTTTTCTGTGACTTTTTCCCCACAGGCCCCCAAAAAACTTGGCGAGGGGGTTGGGGGGACAACCCGGCGAAAAAACCCGGGGCCTTGAGTAAACAGAGTGCTTTCCGGGCCCCGACCTCTGATTTCCCAAATAGATTTCTGGTTTCCCTTCTTACGCAAAAACCCTTTTCCCCTTTTTTACAAAAAGATTTCCCTGGAGGGGAAACCCATTTAACGATTCAACGTATTTTTGGGGGGCTTTGTTCTGGCAAGCCCGTATCTTTTTTCAAGGGGGGGGAAATCAACAGTGGGGCGTCTCCCTGGGCTGCCTGCCTGCCTGCCTGCCTCCCTGCCTGCCTCCCCTGCCGGACGCCCAGGCCCGGCCTTTTGAACAAATAATTGGCATTTGGAGGGCATTAGCGATTTTTCCTTGACGCATTAGCGACTTTTTGGAGAAAAAAAAACACTTGGGGGTCGCCCAGGGAAAAACATGGGGGGGGTGGAAAGGGGTTGGGGGCACATTTTTGGGCTAAAACCGCTGAGGTCCCCCGAAAAACCCCCGGGGGGCCCGGGCGGGGGGGAGGGTTAAATTTTTGGGGGTTATCGTTTTCTGGGTTTTTTGGGCTAAGATCAAGTGTTTTGGGGGCCTTCCCCCGGATATTTTTGTCTTTTCGGGTCTTGTCGGGTCTTGGTCTTTTTTGGTTTTTCCCCAAAAAAAAACCAAATACTTCACCGGGAAATAGGGGGCTGTGTCTGTCTGGTTTTTGTCTGTGACTTTTTAAAAACCCCCAAAAATTTGGCGAGGGGTTGGGGCCCAACCGGCCCGGGGAAGCCCGGGGCCTTTGGGAGTAAACAAGGGGGCGCCCGGGGGCCCCCGACCTTCCGGATTCCAAAAGGGACTCTGGTTTCTCTTCATTACGCCCCCAAGGGCCTTTTCGCCTTTTACAAAAGGCTTCCGTGGAGAAGGAACATTTACGATTTCAACGATTTTTGGGGGGGCTTTGCTTCGGGGGCAGACCCCGATATCTTGTTTCAAGAAAAATTTCAACAGAGACGGGTCGGGCCTGGGGGGGGGGGGGCCCCCCTGCCCCTCCTGCCTCCCGGCTCCGGGCCTGTCCTGGGCCGCCTGGGGGCCCCGGGTCTCGGGCCTTTAAACAAATAAAAAGGACTGGAGGGGCTTTAGCGACTTTTCCTTGAGGCTTTGGGCGATTTTTTTGGAGAAAAAAAAACATTTGCCGTCGCAATGGAAACAGGGGGGGTGGCAATGGGTGGAGCACACTTTGGGGCTAACCGTTTGAGGTCTCCCCCCGGGACCCCCGGGTGCCCGGCGGGTCCCGGGGTTCCCAATTTGTGGGTTTAATCGCTTCTGGGGGCCTTTTGGGCAAAAGATCAAGTGATTTTGGCATTAAAGGAAGGGCTGTTGTCTGTCTGTTTTCGTCTTTCGGGCTGTCTGTCTTTTGTCTGTCTGTCTGTCTTTTTTTTAAAAAAAAGAAAAATATTTCCCCAAGGCTAGGGGGTCTGTGTTGTCTGTGTGTTTGTCTGTGACTTTTTCCCCACTTTCCCCGGGGAAAAAACTTGGCGAGTGGTTGGGGGAAAACCCCCGGGCCGAGAACCCGGCCTTGAGTAAAAAGGGGGCGTCTCCGGGCCCCGCCTCCTGATTTCCTTTACGTTTGGGTTTTTCCCATTACCCCACAAAGCCTTTCGCCTTTTTACTAAAAGGATTTTCCGTGGGGAGGAACACTTCCCGATTTTCAACGTATTTTTGGGGGGGCTTTGTTTCGGGGAAAGGGGGGGCCCGATATCTTGTTTCAAGGAAATAAACAGAACGGGTCTGCCGGGGCCTGCCTGCCCCCTGCCTCCGGCCTTGCCTGCCTGCCCGCGCAGGTCTCGGCCTTTGAACAAATAAGCACGGGACGAAATTAGGACTTTTCCCTTGGGAGGGCAATTGGGCGTTTTTTGGGGGAAAAAAAAACACTCCCCTGTCCCCAATGGAAACTGGAGGGGTGGCAAGGGGTGGAGCACCTTTACCAAAACCGCCTGAGGTCCCCCCGGGGCCCCAGGGGGCCCGTCCGGGGGGGGCGGGGGTTAAATTTGTTGGGTTTTTCGCTTCTGGGCCCTTTTTGGCTAAGATAAAGGGTGTAGTTGGCATTCCCCAGGATAGTGTCGGTTTTCTGTTTTTGTTCTGTCTGGGTCTTTTCTTTTTCCGTTTTTAAACCAAAAAAAGAAAAAATACTTCACCAGGTAGGGGGTCTGGGGTCTGTCTGTTTTGTTTGTCTGGGTTTTTTTTTCCCCAAACCCCCGGGGAAAACCCTTGGGCGAGGGGGGTTCCGGGGAAAACCCCGGGCGAAAAAAACCCGGGGCCTTGAGTAAAAAAGGGGTGCGTCTCGGCCCCCCGACCTATAAACTTCCATACGACCCCCTGGTTTCTCTTAAATTACGCCAACCCTTTTCGCCTTTTTACAAAAGGGGAATTTCCGTGGAGAGGAACATTACGAGTTAAGGGTTTTTTGGGGGGGGCTTTGTTCGGGGGCAGAGCCCAAAATCTTTGTTTCAAGAAAAATTTCAACGGGGAAGGGGGGGGGGAAACGGCGTCTCTGCCTGCCTGCCTGTCCCCCGCCTGCCGGCCGGGCCTGACGTGCAG
>CM072244.1:130466-160133 GCA_036851935.1 Coregonus suidteri
CTGAGTCCCCGAACCCACTCGCCAAGTTTTCGGGGGCTGTGGGGAAAAAGTCACAGACAAACAGACAGACAGACTTAAAAATACACATATTTAACGGTTTAAAATTCCCCACATTTATACGTCCTGAAAAGACTTGGGACATAAGCGGACACCACAGCTACGTAGAAGGAACATTTCACAATAACGTTATCATGACTTATGTAGGGACTAAAATAACTTTGGTGACATCCTGGAACGTAATTTTGTTAGCTGGGAAAGCTCACTCTAGAAACGGATTCCAGTTTCTGCCTGCCAGCTGGAATGGAAATCTTTGCCAGTGTGTGTGCGTGTGGAAACTACCTGCTCCTCCCCTCTGAAGCATAGGTTACTGTATCCTACTGACAACGTTACAAGCATGATTCAGAAATTAGGGAGATATGTTTAATTTGAGAAGAATGGATGAACTTTTTCAATGCTCGTTAAGGATACTATAGTCACCACGTTTCACATTGGATTTATTAACAACAAATAGTTACGACCTGTTTTTAATTCTAGTGCTGCACTGCACAAACAAGGTTGTTAGCTAGCTAGATAACATCTGCTCTGTTCCAACATTAAACCAACTCTGAAGTTCAAAGACATTCAAAGTACCTCCATAGAAGCCGCTCCTCCGTAGGTATAATTCTGTGGGCCTAATTCAGATAATGCAGGTCATAACACGATGCCCAGCTCTTCAATGCAAGCTTTCTCTATCCTCTAACGAGCTCTCCACACCCGCAAAATGTCGCACCTTACACTGTGATTGGCAGCACAGTGTGCTCTGAATTATTTTCATATACAGATACTCTGTGGTGTGCTAGTGTATTTATTCTCCCACTTGGATGTCACTTCCACAAGCTTTAAATTGAGGGCCAGGTTGTCAGGATGGGTAATGTACAGTACACATTAATTACAAGTACTCCTAAAGATACACTTCATTTTAACTAGCTAAATCCTGTGTAACAACTAGTAATTACATTGTACTTGGCTAACATTACACGTACTATGCTTTGAAATAGTGTCTTATTCTTCATCTGGGATTTGGATTTGTAAAATGTATTATAAAATGTATTTAATATATGTCTGATCAGGCTCAGGTAGCATCAGGTTTGTATTTTCATGCTGATCAAAGCTCTAATCAAATCCAGACATTTATAAGCATTATAATGCTTTTGAATGACACTTCCGGTTTTGGCGGAAAATACCGGGTTACCCGGGAGAAGAGTGATTTATTCTCGGGATGGAACATTTGTAAAACACCGGGGAAATATTAAACCCTGATGCGCATACCAGTTGATTCACAAGACACCAACTAAGTAACTTACATATACGGTATCTTCATTAGGCCTAATGGCATTTCATGTCCATGATAGGAAGTTTGTTGTAGTGACTCAGTAAGGCTAATTGTAAAAGTAATCCTCTAAAGTGCCATGTTTGTACAGTTTATTATGTGGAGGAAACATTTAGACAGCCAGGACCATACACCAGGACCGCTCCGTAGGCCGCACTGTAGGCCTAGCTCTTACTGCAGTCCAGTGCCATGAACATCTTTGAAGTTTGGCCTCTAGTAATTTAGGAGGGCAACTTTATGAAGGCCTCTTCACCGTGGTCTTATCGTACAAGGCTCTACAGACATGTAAAATAAAAACAGGCTATTTGTATTCATATTATTTGCGTTGATGATGTATGGAAGTCAAGTGGTTCAACATTCAAATGCGACGGTCAGTGGAACACTTGCGCCACCAAGTGGACACTTGATCAGTTCCCTTGTGGCATCAACGCTACCAGAGATATTTGATATAAGATCAAATGTTATGTCAATATTATTATCTCCAAATTGATTCCCCCACCCGTATTTCATATATTATTATTCCGATTTAGCTGTTAATCTGGATTTAATTTATAAACGCTTTCTGTCATTTCCGATTGGAGGGCAGATGACCACGTGACTTACGAACCTACAAATGTGTTACTTTATAACAGTCAAAAGTGGTTATTCCCAACGTTGATAAACGATTAGTTACCGGAGTGTAACTCCAGTTCTATGAGTGGAGCGGAGCCCCATAGGGGAGCTATGCTCCTAGTGGTTTACCCTCTGCCCTAGGGCAGAACAGCCTGAAGCAAATTTATGCACACACCTACAGCCAATAGGAGTACAGGTGTCCCTATATAAGGAACCCCGTTCCATCAATCTGCCTCACGAGATATTATCTTCAGCGAGACTAGAGAGGTTCGGTAGGGCCTTAAGTCCTATGGGGCTCCGCTCCACTCATAGAACTGGAGTTACACTCCGGTAACTAATCGTTCTATATCGTGGAGCTCCGCCCCATAGGGGAGCTATGCTCCTAGTGGTTTAAGGCGGAGCGAAACGCTCCAAAATGTACTCCCTGCCGAACCTAACATTTCCCATTCAAAAATGAAAAAGGTCAAGCCCAGCAATGGCTGCAACCAATTCCCGCAGTACTGTGACTAAAAAACCCATTAGGGCGTCACAATATACCGCGTCATTGGTTATAGACCCGCCCCATCTAACTCAATGGCAATGCCAATGGCTAGTGGGCAGATCATCAGAATAGACGCCGTGCTAATCTGTACCAGCAGATAGCCGTGCCTCAATATTCTGTGACAACACTGTCGTCCACTAATGTAATGACATCAGTCACTCTGCAGGAATGAGAGCACACTCTCTACCTGACAGCTCATGGGGTCTACGTCCTGTGTGTTACACCACTGTGAGAAAACATTCCATCTGCTCGTGTACATCCTGGAAGTGGAACTAGCCCTAGCGCTCTGTATGGTTCTGATCACTGCATCAGATAACCCACTGCGCCTCAACCTGTCCCGTTCAGGAACCAAGCCTTCAGTGGTTGGCCGATTATGGGCCACTGCCCTATCGAGCCTCCCGCCTGGCTCAACGCGTCTCGTCGATGTGGAATTGTCCAAGGTGGCACAATCAACATCTGACTCATCTCTGCAAACCACGGAGCCCCCGGGCGATCGGGCGCTATCAGTATCACTGTTAGCTCCTCTGATCTCACCCTGGCTAGCAGTGGGAGAATGCAAGACAGCGGAGGGAATGCATACAGGAGAACTTTCGGCCACGGGCAGTGCGCGAACGCGTCTCTTCCCAATGGCGGCTCGTCCTGTTGTCTCAGAGAGAACCATAGGGGACACTGCGCGTTCACACGTGACGCGAACAGATCCACCTCGGCTCTCCCGAATTGTTTCCAAATTTGGAGAACAATGTCTGGGTGCAGACACCACTCGTCGTCTCGAGGACCCCCTCTTGACATGAGATCTGCCCCTACGTTCAAGTAGCCCGGAATGTGCGCTGCTCTCAACGAGCGAAGGTGCTTGTGAGCCCACAGCCACAATTCCTCTGCCGCCCTGTGGAGGGCAGGAGACCTGACCCCTCCCTGGCGATTTATGTGAGCTACTGTGGTCCGGTTGTCTGACCAAACCAACACATCGCGGCCCCGAAGGGTAGACGCGAAGTGGTTCAGAACCAGTCGAACCGTTTCCAACTCCAAGAGGTTTATGTGCCGACCTGATTGAGGCCATGCACCGCCTATCGCTTGAGACTGACATGTCCCTCCCCATCCAGTTAGACAGGCATCTGTATACACTGGAATGTAGGATGACACCTTGCCCATCGGGACTCCGTGCGTGAGAACGCACGGGTTCCTCCAATAGTCCAGGTCTGCTCTTAGCGAGAGAGGAACCACCACCAACCGATGACGTTGACGCACTGGGTCTAGTCTTAGTTGGGCGAACCACCGCTGTGTTCTGCGCATGTGCAGAAGCCCCAGCGGTACCACAGAGTGGGCTGCCGACATGAGACCCAAAAGTGACATGATCGATAGCGCCGTTACTGTGTGATTCGGACGACACTTCCTCAGGGCCAGTACCAATGCTGCCCTTCGAGGGTCCGAAATTCGCGCCCTCATCATTACAGTGTCTAGCTGTAGTCCCAGGTAGACTATCTGATGACTGGGCCAGGGTGCGCTCTTTTTCCAATTCACAGCGAACCCCAGACGCGTGAGATGAATCACCGTCTGTGTCGTGTGCATGAACGCCAGCTCTGCTGACGGGGCGAGAACCAGTAGGTCGTCTAGGTAGGCTAATATCCTTATCCCCTGACGACGCAACGGTTCCAATGCCGCCTCCACACATTTGGAAAAAGTTCGAGGTGCCAGGGCGTACCCAAACGGCATCCTCGTGAACTCGTATGCCACCCCTTGAAAGGCGAACCGCAGAAACTTTCTGTGGCGAGATTGAATCGGCACATGAAAGTACGCGTCCTTTAGGTCTATGCTTGTACAAAAGTCTCCCTTCTGGACACATTCCAGTAGACGTTTTGTCGTCAGCATTCGGAAGGGCCGTTTGGTTATGCTTTCGTTTAGAATGCGTAAATCCAAAATCGGCCTCACTCCCCCCGTCTTTTTGGGCACTAGGAAATAAGGCGAATAGAGCCCTTTGTTCCTTTGCTCTCGGGGAACTACTGTGACCGCCTCCTTCGCCAAAAGTTCCGTGATCTCTGAAATCAGAGCGGCTACTTTGTCCGGCGTTTTCATCACCGTTTCCACCACTCCCCGAAACGGGGGTGGGGTCCGGTGGAATTGGAGGGCATAACCCTTCTCTAACGTCTGTTCTAGCCAACGTGAGAGGGTACAGCTTCGTCGCCACTGCCAGCAATGCCGAGAGAGCGGGCGTGCACGAAGCTGTGGTACATCCAGTAGGAAGGACCTGTATTCCTCTATGGCCCTCGCCGCCGCTATTCCCCAGCACTGGGTTGGTGGAATAGCCCAGGGGGGGCCCACCTCGAAAGGGAGAGGAAACATCAGCTGGTTCTGTGTGAATCGGAGGCCTTGATACGTTGGTTACGCCTGTAACTCCAGTAATCCGGCCCTCCGTGAACGCAGCACGGTTCTGAACTGCGCTGTCTGAGGCATTAACCTGAGACGGCGCGCTCTCCCCGTATAGCGATTGCATCATCACGTCATTGTCTGACTGAGGCTGCCGCTTGCCATGAGACCCATCCATTACAACACTCATTTGAGTCTGAAAGGTGTAATCTCTGACTGGCACCACACGATGGTGCCATAATACCTCTTTACTGGTCTCATGCGTCTGCTCCACTGCACACTCAGTGAGTGGTGGGCTGCGCTTAGAGCCATGGGCATTGATACGTTCATGATATACCGGAGGCGTCCGTACCTTGGTTACACTTGTAACTCTGGTATTCCCGCTCTCCGTGAACGTCGCACGGGTCTGAACTGCGCCGGCTGAGGCATTAGCCTGCAACAAGGCGTTCTTCCCGGCTAGCGGCTGCGCCTTCATGTCACATTGGGACATAGACAGCTGCCTGCTATGTGAGACCTTTACTACAGAGCTCCTAGGAGTCTGTAGTAAGAGATCTTTATTAGGTGAGCTAAGGCTGCGCCTTGCTACCTCTTCCCTTTTCCTCTCCTGAGCGCGCTCAGCAACGCACTCTAGGTGGGTTGAGCTACACTCAGGATGGTGGGGGGATACCATAGAACGTGAAGTGTTCTGTACTTTATGGAATAAATGTCTTTCATTGACAATGTCAGTGAGACTCCGCTCTTTATTCACATAAAATAAAACGCCCTCCACGCCCTGAACAGTGGGGTGGGGGGGAACAGTAGGCTCTAGAGCGTCGTACGCCGGGCCATCTCCCGTTCTCGCCCCCTCGCCTCGTCACAAGTGCCGTCTCTTCTGGGACGCCTTCTGGTGCTGCCAGGCCGGCTTTGTGATGACCTCTCTGGTCGGCGGAACCGCTGCTGCCACCGTCGCTGCTGGAGGGGCCGAGCCCGCTCTCCTGCCGCCTGTGGTGGGCGCCTGCCGCCTGGCCCGTCGCCTCCCTGCTCTGCTGGGGGCGTTTGAGGTGGCCGGAACTGTCGGGGCTCTGCTGGCCTTCATCGCCAGCGGCAGATGCTTTGCCAGATGCCTCCTCTCTTCGTCCAGCTTGGCGATTCTCTCTGTGGCGTCTTTCACAGCGAGGCCAAATAGGCCCTCGCTGGAGACGGGGGCGTTGAGCAATGACGCTCTGTCAGTCTCCTTCATAGCCGTCATTGACAGCCAGAGGTGCCTTTCCGTGACCACCGAAGTGGCCATGGTCCTGCCCGCACAAATGGCTACCGCCTGTGTCAGGTGTAGGATGGCTCCAGAAATCTTGGAGGCCTCCTCCACCTCCTCGCTGGTCAGCTCAGACCTTCCTGTCGTCAGACGGGATAGGGAGGCCGCGAGGATGGCGATGTTGTTCGCCGCCGATACGCTCTGGGCTCCCAGCGTGAAGGATTTCTCGGCCAAAGTGGCCGTGAACCTATCCTTCTGCGCTGGCAGAGTGGCCTTCTTGGAGGCGGCCCAGGGACTCGAACCCGGCACTAAGTACGCCGTCATGGCGCCTTCGAGCCTGGGGATTCCCCTAGCTGCCCACTCGTATCCGTTCACTCTGGTGAATGGGGTGTACGCCCTGGCCGGCGAACGCGCCGCCAGGGGTGTCCCCCACGAGCCCTCGACATATTTACCGAGGGAGGGCAAGGCTGGGGCCATCGGCTCAGCTGCTCTCCTCGGTTTAGAGTAAGGGCCGCCTTCCATCAGATCCACCTCCATAGGGAGGGGAGCTGGGGGCAGCGCAATCTCCAGTCGATTGGTCGCTCTCTCAATGAGTTCCGGAAAGTCGGAACGCAGAGAGGCTGCTGCGAAGGACAGAGCTTCTGATCTAACAGAGCCCATGTCGTCCTCGCACAAGGATCCCTCAGACCTCGCGCTTCCTGAAAGAAAGGGGGTCTTGAAGGCAGGTGCCAGAGTATGGGATTGTCCCAATGGAACATCCCTCTCGGCGCCCTCCTTGTCATCCTCTGACTCTGCGCTGTCCTCAGAAATCTCCGAAGCGGAGGCTAGTGTGGACAGGGCATCATCAAGAGGGACGTCCTCTCTAAAAAACGCCCGGCGCTGCTTCCTCTCCTTCACAGGAAGGAGGGCGCAGGAGGCGCAATTAGGAGGGTTGTCGAGACCCTCCTTGGCGTGCTGCGGTCCCAAGCACACGAAACATAGGTCGTGGGGGTCCGCGGCGGCCATGGCAGTACATCGACAAAGGGCCCTGAAAAGGGCCTTTGGGGGTGGATATGATGGAGCGCTCATTTTAGGAAGACGTTGATGGCTGGATATCAACGTCGAGTTCTTCCTGAGTCTTCAAAGGCTTCTTCTCTAGTCCAGTCGCTGAAGATAATGGGAGGCAGATTGATGGAACGGGGTTCCTTATATAGGGACACCTGTACTCCTATTGGCTGTAGGTGTGTGCATAAATTTGCTTCAGGCTGTTCTGCCCTAGGGCAGAGGGTAAACCACTAGGAGCATAGCTCCCCTATGGGGCGGAGCTCCACGATATAGAACTCCCAATCTATGCCAAGATTTTTTTAAAGCATTATCTTTAAAGCATTATCACTGTACCATTTACACCCTGTATCCTGTGCATGTGACGAATAAACATTGATTTGATTAGATGATTAACGCACCATTCACATCAGCTATCATAGTCAATATAACAGTGACTGACTTCACCATCACTTTCTAGCCATCATTGACATTGAGATGAAGATGGTCAAACGTGAAAATATAAAATACCTCGCGATCCTAATGGAATATAACAAAGCATTTCTATTGTCTTTGCCCACTTTAAATTTACAATGACAGGGGGTGCACCGTTCCTGGAGGTACTTCAATACCAGGTCGATGCGTGGAGTGGACGGAGCAAGCCCCTATTCCATCTCCCTGTTCCAAAAATCCAATTTAATATATGGTCCCCAGATAGGGGACGTATCAGATATTAAACTGATAAGAACAGATACTACACTTGATCTTAGCCAAAAGGCCGAGAAGCGATACCGCAATGCTTTCGGGAGGAAGGTGCCGTTCTCGGGCACGTCATATTCGATGACGTTTACACAAAACGTAGCTCTGTAAACTGTCCGCCAAATATCAAAGATAATGATTTAAAGAAAATCGTGTCATAGATTGGGAGTTGATCAACGTTGGGAATAACCACTTTTGACTGTTACAAAGTAACAAATTGGTAGGATCGGAAGTCACGTGGTCATCTGACCTCCAATCGGAAATGACAGAAAGTGTTTATAAATTAAATCCAGTTTAACAGCTAAATCGGAATAATAATATATGAAATACGGGTGGGGGAATCAATTTAGAGATAATAATATATACATAACATTTGATCTTATATCACATATCTCTGGTAGCGTTGATGCCACAAGGGAACTGAAGCAATTGTCCACTTGGTGGCGCAAGTGTTCCACCGACCGTCGCGTTTTCCAAGCAGTCCTGTGTGGTCCATCCAACTACATTTGAATGTTGAACCACTTGACTTCAATACATCATCAACGCAAATAATATGAACAGTAAAAATAGCCTGTCTTTATTAATAATACCGTATATGTAAGTTACTTAGTTGGTGTCTTGTGAATCAACTGGTATGCCAATAGGGTTTAATATTTCCCCGGTGTTTTACAAATGTTCCATCCCGAGAATAAATCACTCTTCTCCCGGGTAACCCGGTATTTTCCGCCAAAACCGGAAGTGTCATTCAAAAGCATTATAAAACACTTATACATGTCTGGATTTGATTAGAGCTTTGATCAGCATGAAAATACAAACCTGATGCTACCTGAGCCTGATCAGACATATATTAAATGCATTTTATGAGCCCTACATTAACAACATATAATGAGCCCAAAGCCCCAAAAAAGGCCAAATGATTGTGTGGTTTCCCAATAGGTCCACCAGGTCCTCACTTACAATGACTGGAAAACATTGTTGCATTTAAACTTTGTATCACCAGTTAGTGTGATGAACGTGATAAAATATATTTGCAATGGGAAGTAATAGCTGGTTTGTTAATTTCATTTTGGAAGGGAAATGGTTGTGCTATTGTATTGTTCTGACTTCATGGGGCCTACTGGAGTGAATGGGCTGCTTATTCTCTAACATTATTTGATGCTGTGTGAGTCTGCTGTCTCCTGGCTATCAGCCCTGTCTCTGTGTTTGACCAAAACTGGCTCTCCTTCAACGCCATGGAGTGCACAGGTATTACGGTTGCTGTCCTTTCAGCACCACAAGCCTTTCACCTTTGATGTGACACTGTTGTTGTCTCTATTGGTGATAGTGTGATAGTGGTGCTGGCTACCATAAGCTGTACAAACAGTGCATTATGTTCAAATCAAATTGTATTGGTCACATATACATATTTAGCAGATGCTATTGCGGGTTTAGAGAAATGCTTGTGTTTCTAGCGCCAACAGTGCAGTAGTATCTAACAATACACACAATACACTCAAATCTAAAAGTAAAAGAATGGATTGAAGAAATATATAAATATTAGGATGAGCAACGTCGGAGTGGCATAAAATAAAATACAGTAGAATAGAATACAGTATATACATATGAGATGAGTAAAGCAAAAATATGTAAACATTATTAAAGTGACTAGTGTTTCATTATTAAAGTGGCCATTGATTCCAAGTCTATATATGTAGGGCAGTAGCCTCTAAGCTGCAGGGTTGCGTAACCGGGTGGAAGCCGGCTAGTGATGGCAGGTGAGTTACTGCCGCTCTGATATCCAAAAGTTATTTCCGGCTGTAATGTAATAACACAAAAAAAATACTGGCCAAATAATGTAAGAAATACTGCAAAGTTGCTTAGGAGCTAGAAGCAGAGCTGCCATATCTGTCGGCGCCATCTTCAAAATTCTATGTGTCATGTTGTGTCCATGCGGGTTCTGTCTGTGTGCGCGGCAGCCCGAAGCACGACCTGTTTGATTCATTCATAATGTAATCAAAAAGCATTGCTCCTCCTTCACTAGAACTAGAATGGGCCGACTACAGAATATATCATGTCTGGCGTATTAAGTGATGCTATGTTTTCTGTTCTTTTCATGTTTGTTTTTTTATTCAACTTATTGTTAGATTTTTGGTCCCTCTGAAGGCCTAGGTCCTATAGTCACGGTCTGTTTGTGATGTCAGTGTGTCATGTACTGGAAAAGGGTCTATAACCACTTCCTCAAAATAGTCAGAAAACTCAAGAAATCTGTCATTAATGTTGATGTTTTTGCCCAGGAGATCTTAGTGGTGCAATTTTACATTTAACTAAGATGTTTGTTGCTCAATGAAAAAATCTGCATGAAAACGACTCGTCTCTCATTTAAGGACAAATACTTTATTGAAGAATACCTACTGTTGACCAATACACCCCCTTCCCCTTCGGCTACAGACTTCGGCTTGACTCGAGGAAAAAATGTTGTGTGCCAGAACAGCTGAAAAAACCAGTCCAAAACGAAAACAAAATGTTGTCATGCACAAACTCTTCCGAACTGTTTCGGCTGGGAAGCATGCTGACGCCTTAAAGGCTAACAAAAAGTATGTCTTACAATGGTTTCAGTAGTCCTACATTGTCACAAGGTATAGATTATACCCCTATTTAGACCTGAAGTAGCAGACAGTCTAAATCCAGATTAGTGACATTGTCGGACTACTAAAACCATTTGTAACAGAATTTTAGCTAGTCTGCCTAGTTGAATAAAGGTTCAATAATAATAATAAAATATGTACATGCTAAAATCTCCACTGTAGAACACACAGGGTGTTCACTCCTTAGGCCTACCTTCCTTTCTGTGTCGAACTTCGGCCTCAAGTCTTGGGTGGAAAATCTACTTCTGAAAGTACCATGCTTCTAGATTCATACACAGCCACAGTTTCGATGCAAACAAAGACACACTGGTTTGGCATTGGAGAAATAGGATGAATATATTTTAATAGAACAGGTAGGCAGTGGTGGAAAAAGTACCCAATTGTCATACTTGAGTAAAAGTAAAGATCCCTTAATAGAAAATGACTAAAGTAAAAGTGAAAGTCACCCAGTAAAATAGTACTTGAGTAAAAGTCTAAAAGTATTTGGTTTTAAATATACTTAAGTTTCAAAAGTAAACCTAGTTACAAACCCCCCTATATTGTAAATTCAGTCCGGTTGGTATAAGATTGAAATGGGAAAATAATGTACCTGTGAAAACCCTATGAAATAGCTCCCCAATACCGTCTGATGTATATATTTAATGTACAGTGGGGGAAAAAAGTATTTAGTCAGCCACCAATTGTGCAAGTTCTCCCCCACTTAAAAAGATGAGAGAGGCCTGTAATTTTCATCACAGGTACACGTCAACTATGACAGACAAAATAAGAAAAAAAAAATCCAGAAAATCACATTGTAGGATTTTTAATGAATTTATTTGCAAATTATGGTGGAAAATAAGTATTTGGTCAATAACAAAAGTTTCTCAATACTTTGTTATATACCCTTTGTTGGCAATGACACAGGGTCAAACGTTTTCTGTAAGTCTTCACAAGGTTTTCACACACTGTTGCTGGTATTTTGGCCCATTCCTCCATGCAGATCTCCTCTAGACCAGTGATGTTTTGGGGCTGTCGCTGGGCAACACAGACTTTCAACTCCCTCCAAAGATTTTCTATGGGGTTGAGATCTGGAGACTGGCTAGGCCACTCCAGGACCTTGAAATGCTTCTTACGAAGTCACTCATTCGTTGCAAGGGCGGTGTGTTTGGGATCATTGTCATGCTGAAAGACCCAGCCACGTTTCATCTTCAATGCCCTTGCTGATGGAAGGAGGTTTTCACTCAAAATCTCATGATACATGGCCCCATACATTCTTTCCTTTACATAGATCAGTCGTCCTGGTCCGTTTGCAGAAAAACAGCCCCAAAGCATGACATTTCCACCCCCATGCTTCACAGTAGGTATGGTGTTCTTTGGATGCAACTCAGCATTCTTTGTCCTCCAAACACGACGAGTTGAGAGTTTTTTACCAAAAAGTTATATTTTGGTTTCATCTGACCATATGACATTCTCCCAATCCTCTTCTGGGTCATCCAAATGCACTCTAGCAAACTTCAGACTGGCCTGGACATGTAATGGCTTAAGCAGGGGGACACGTCTGGCACTGCAGGATTTGAGTCCCTGGCGGCGTAGTGTGTTACTGATGGTAGGCTTTGTTACTTTGGTCCCAGCTCTCTGCAGGTCATTCACTAGGTCCCCCCGTGTGGTTCTGGGATTTTTGCTCACCGTTCTTGTGATCATTTTGACACCACGGGGTGAGATCTTGCGTGGAGCCCCAGATCGAGGGAGATTATCAGTGGTCTTGTATGTCTTCCATTTCCTAATAATTGCTCCCACAGTTGATTTCTTCAAACCAAGCTGCTTACCTATTGCAGATTCAGTCTTCCCAGCCTGGTGCAGGTCTACAATTTTGTTTCTGGTGTCCTTTGTCAGCTCTTTGGTCTTGGCCATAGTGGAGTTTGGAGTGTGACTGTTTGAGGTTGTGGACAGGTGTCTTTTATACTGATAATAAGTTCAAACAGGTGCCATTAATACAGGTAACGAGTGGAGGACAGAGGAGCCTCTTAAAGAAGAAGTTACAGGTCTGTGAGAGCCAGAAATCTTGCTTGTTTGTAGGTGACCAAATACTTATTTTCCACCATAATTTGCAAATAAATTCATTAAAAATCCTACAATGTGATTTTCTGTATTTTTTTTCTCAATTTGTCTGTCATAGTTGACGTGTACCTATATGATGAAAAATTACAGGCCTCTCTCTCATCTTTTTAAGTGGGAGAATTTGCACAATTGGTGGGTGACTAAATACTTTTTTCCCCCACTGTATTACATGAATGGTGACCACAGCCCTTCCGACAAAACATTTAAATCGTGTTTTCCTGTGATTTTTTCCACTCTGCTGCATGTATTCAATGTATTCCATTTCAAATGTGTCTCCCAGTGCAGCTTTACTTCCAGGCTGTTATGACAGATCTGGCCGTATCTTCTCTCTATGGTTCTAGGCCTACACCAGGCATAGGGATGGTTGGTATGAGATTGAAATAGACACTAACTATTTCACTTAAAACAGTTTGTTTCATTTAATTATACACAAGAGAAGAAGAGGTTGCCCAATATAAATTAATGTACAAACATAATTTTTCGTCATTTAGCAGATGCTCTGATCCAGAGCGACTTATAGGACCAATAGAGGTTAATTGCCTTAATCAAGGGCACAACAACAGATTTTTCACCTAGTTGGCTCAGGATTCAAACCAGCGACCTTTCAGATACTGGCCCAACACGCCAGATCAATTAACTTCAATACAGTTATTCAAATACATTCATAATCAATTAATAAAATAATGAATCTAGTTTTAAAAGACAATTTATAAAACACAAGTAGTCGATTCATAGCCTGTTTATCATTAAACAGAAGTTGTTTAGTAATATAAAATAATCCACCCAAACTGATCATCACACCATCTTTATCTGATGTACACTGAGTGTGAAAAACATTAGGAACACCTGCCTAATTTTGAGTTGCACACCCCGTTGTCCTCAGAACAGTCTCAATTCGTTGGGGCATGGACTGTCCAAGGCGTTGAGAGCATTCCACAGGGATGCTGGTCCATGTTGACTGTAATGCTTCCCACAGTTCTGTCAAGTTGGCTGGGAGTGGATCTCTACTCCAAATAGCTCGTTCCATCTCCTCCCACAGATGCACAATTGGATTGAGATCTGGTGACTCGGCAGGCCACTGCAGTTAGCGGAATTCACTGTCATGTTCTTGGAACCATTCCTGGACAAGGCTTGTTGCATGGGCATAATCCTGCTGAAAAAAATATTTTGCAGATGGATACACTGCTGCCATGAAGGGATGCACCTGATTGGCAATGATGTTTAGATATCCTGTGGCATTCAAATGATGCTCTACTTTTATCAAGGGCCCAATGTGTGCCATGAAAACCCACCCCACACCACCACCACCAGCCTGCAATGCTGACACACAGCATGGATGCATGTACTAATGGTTTTCTCCATACCCTAGTCCTCCCATCAGTGTGAAACAGCAGGAACCGGGATTCATCAGACCAGGCAATGTTTTTACAGTAGAAACAAACAAAACACACCAAAACTGACAAGGTGAACACTGATCAGTAAAGTAAAGAGATGCTAACATTCTATAATGCGCTCTTTTCTCTGCACAGTTATCTAACAGTGAGAAACAATAAGATTACAATAGTGTTCTACACTTTCTTCATTTGATCCAATCCACTACCACTTCTTATGTATACGTTGGTGTCTTTTTAAATTGCCCAATCTGTAGAATCTCGTCTCCCAGTCAGTGCAGTGATAAGTCTTCTCTCCAGTGTGTAACCGTTGGTGTGTTTTTACGTTGCCCAATCAGGAGAATCTCTTGCCGCATTAAGAGCAAAAGTAAGGCTTCTCTCCTGTGTGTATACGTTCATGTTGTTTTAAGGAGCCGAGTTGAGAGAAACTTGTCCCACATTCAGAGCAGCAGTAAGGCTTCTCTCCTGTGTGTATACGTTCATGTTGTTTTAAGGTGCTGAGTTGAGAGAAACTTGTCCCACATTCAGAGCAGGAGTAAGGCTTCTCTCCTGTGTGTATACGTTCATGTGTTTTTAAGTTGCCCAGTCGAGAGAAACTCTTCCCACAATCAGAGCAGGAGAAAGGCTTCTCTCCTGTGTGTGTTCTCTGATGAATTTTTAACTCAGCTAATCTTGTGAAGCATTTTACACAGTCAGAGCAGGAGTAAGGCTTTTGTCCTGTATGTATAGGTTCATGTTGTTTTAAGGTGCCCAGTTGAGAGAAACTTGCCCCACATTCAGAGCAGGAGTAAGGCTTCTCTCCTGTGTGTATACGTTCATGTTTTTTAAAGTGGCCCAGTCGAGAGAACATCTTTCCACAGTCAGAGCAGGAGTAAGGCTTCTCGCCTGTGTGTGTTCTCTGATGAACATTTAGGTCAGATGATGTTGTGAAGCATTTTACACAGTCAGAGCAGGAGTAAGGCTTTTCTCCTGTATGTATACGTTCATGGTTTTTAAAGGTATCCAGTCGAGAGAAACTTGCCCCACAGTCAGTGCAGGAGTAAGGCTTCTCTCCTGTGTGTATACGTTCATGTGTTTTTAAGTTGCCCAGTCGAGAGAAACCCTTCCCACAGTCAGAGCAGGAGTAGGGCTTCTCTCCTGTGTGTGTTCTCTGATGAATTTTTAACTCAGCTGATCTTGTGAAGCATTTTACACAGTCAGGGCAGGAGTAAGGCTTCTCTCCTGTATGTATACGTTCATGAATTTTTAAGCTGTCCAGTCGAGAGAAACTCTTCCCACAATCAGAGCAGGAGTAAGGCTTCTCTCCTGTGTGCACTCTCTGATGAACTGTCAGATCCTGTGATCGTGTGAAGCTCTTCCCACAGTCAGTGCAGGAATACAGATTCTCTCCTGTGTGTATTTTTAGGTGTATTTTTAGCTTTGATAGAATTGGGAAAATCTCCTCACAATGTGGGCAGTGGTGAGACCTCTTAGCTCTGCGATCTTCCTGCTGTTGCTCTCTGGATGTAATGAATGTCTCAATGTCACCTGTGTGAACAGAATAAAAAAATGTCAATTGGTGTGATATGCACTGAGTGTACAAAACATTATGAACTCTTTCCATGACATAGGTGAGAGCTATGATCCCTTATTGATGCCACTTGTTAAATCCACTTCAGTGTCGATGAAGGGGAGGAGACAGATTAATGAAAGACTTTTAAGCCTTGAGACAATTGAGACATGGATTGTGTATGTGTGCCATTCAGAGGGTGAATGGTGTGTTTTAATCAAATCAAATCAAATACAAAAGCTGAAGTATATACGCACATCCAGGTAATCAAATCCACCATATGCACTGAGCTTGTCTGACAGGTTGAAGCAAACTAAATAGTAAATAAATGATAAGCGTACCAGAGAGTCTGTTGTAACGTTTTATTGTTAAGCCTTTATTACAGCAAAGACTAAAAACAGTTGCATTGATCCCTGAATGCAATTTCTGAAATGGAACAGTTTATTTATTGTTTACGCTAATTATTCAAGGATTGCTTTGTTATTTTAAAACCAAAAATGCTTGATTGCATTTCAATGACTTGGATGCTGTGTGATGACATGAACAAATGAATGATTGATACAGTAGCCTATATACAGTGTGTAAGAGTATTCCAAGATAAATATACAACGCAGGGAATTAACGATCAATGGAAACAGTTGTTTTTCAGTTCAACATCTGTTTAGTATCTATGTAGGGGTTCCAGTCCGGGACTCATACAGTGAGGGAAAAAACTATTTGATCCCCTGCTGATTTTGTACGTTTGCCCACTGACAAAGAAATGATCAGTCTATAATTTTAATGGTAGGTTTATTTGAACAGTGAGAGACAGAATAACAACAAAAAAATCCAGAAAAACGCATGTCAAAAATGTTATAAATTGATTTGCATTTTAATGAGGAAAATAAGTATTTGACCCCCTCTCAATCAGAAAGATTTCTGGCTCCCAGGTGTCTTTTATACAGGTAACGAGCTGAGATTAGGAGCACACTCTTAAAGGGAGTGCTCCTAATCTCATCTTGTTACCTGTATAAAAGACACCTGTCCACAGAAGCAATCAATCAATCAGATTCCAAACTCTCCACCATGGCCAAGACCAAAGAGCTCTCCAAGGATGTCAGGGACAAGATTGTAGACCTAAACAAGGCTGGAATGGGCTACAAGACCATCGCCAAGCAGCTTGGTGAGAAGGTGTCAACAGTTGGTGCGATTATTCGCAAATGGAAGAAACACAAAATAACTGTCAATCTCCCTCGGCCTGGGGCTCAATGCAAGATTTCACCTCGTGGAGTTGCAATGATCATGAGAACGGTGAGGAATCAGCCCAGAACTACGCAGGAGGATCTTGTCAATGATCTCAAGGCAGCGGGGACCATAGTCACCAAGAAAACAATTGGTAACACAATACGTCGTGAAGGACTGAAATCCTGCAACGCCCGCAAGGTCCCCCTGCTCAAGAAAGCACATATACAGGCCCGTCTGAAGTTTGCCAATGAACATCTGAATGATTCAGAGGAGAACTGGGTGAAAGTGTTGTGGTCAGATGAGACCAAAATCGAGCTCTTTGGCATCAACTCAACTCGCCGTGTTTGGAGGAGGAGGAATGCTGCCTATGACCCCAATAACACCATCCCCACCGTCAAACACGGAGGTGGAAACATTATGCTTTGGGGGTGTTTTTCTGCTAAGGGGACAGGACAACTTCATCGCATCAAAGGGACGATGGACGGGGCCATGTACCGTCAAATCTTGGGTGAGAACCTCCTTCCCTCAGCCAGGGCATTGAAAATGGGTCGTGGATGGGTATTCCAGCATGACAATAACCCAAAACACACGGCCAAGGCAACAAAGGAGTGGCTCAAGAAGAAGCACATTAAGGTCCTGGAGTGGCCTAGCCAGTCTCCAGACCTTAATCCCATAGAAAATCTGTGGAGGGAGCTGAAGGTTTGAGTTGCCAAACGTCAGCCTCAAAACCTTAATGACTTGGAGAAGATCTGCAAAGAGGAGTGGGACAAAATCCCTCCTGAGATGTGTGCAAACCTGGTAGCCAACTACAAGAAACGTCTGACCTCTGTGATTGCCAACAAGAGTTTTGCCACCAAGTACTAAGTCATGTTTTGCAGAGGGGTCAAATACTTATTTCCCTCATTAAAATGCAAATCAATTGATAATATTTTTGACATGCGTTTTTCTGGATTTTTTTGTTTTATTTCTGTCTCTCACTGTTCAAATAAACCTACCATTAAAATTATAGACTGATCATGTCTTTGTCAGTGGGCAAACGTACAAAATCAGCCGGGGATCAAATCCTTTTTCCCTCACTGTATACACATATCCTTAAAAAAATTAAAATGTCCTTTATTACTTTCCAACCCCACCACCCCTCCCCTAATTGGAGTAAACTAGTGAACAACAAAGCTTAGGCCTCTACTTCCAGCTTATACATACTATATACATTTTATGGACACAGTCAATTTTACAATAGTTCTATTTTGTTTGTTTTTACTCCTCAACCTCTCTGATCATTTTCATGATGTCCATCCGGTTTCTTCTGTATGCCATATCTTTCAAACTGTGCTCTTTCACAAACGTTCTTAACCTATAACTGATAGAAGAATTTGGTAATGACTAATTATTACACTCCACTTTGTGGAATGTGTTAGAATCATGAGACTATAATCTAATAATGTGTGTGCGTAGGACAAGTAAAGATTATGACATTGTGTTACTATTTAGCAATGTGAGTAGGAGTTAGGCCAGACAACAAAGGAGAAGGAGAACTGTTAGGCTTGACAACTTGTGACAACTGTGAAACCAAGATAAGGAAATAGGCCTCCCAATTTAGGGAGGGGAGGAAACCGTTAGGCTTGGAAGAGATTATGAAACATGTTGCAGGATATGATAATGATTTATATGTGTACAGTGGAAAAATACAGCCCGCCTAAAGCGGGGTGGGACTTTTACTCTGATGTGTGTGTATAAAAGATGGACTCTGAACTTGAGAAGGCAGAGCGCTCTCAATGAATAAAGGCTGACCATTGCAGAATTGGGTCATTGTTTAATTTATTTAAACTAGAGATTTACACCTCGGGAATTATTCAAAGATTTAAGAAGTGTTTGACTTCAACCATTGAGATAACAATTCTCGTGACAATAACCTACATACTTATTAACTTAACTAGGTCTTTCCTTACAGCACTCAACCACACGACTGGACAATAATCAAGATAAGACAAATCTAGAACCTGCAGAACTTGGTTTTTAGAGTGTGGTGTCAAAAAAGCAGAGCATCTATTACGGACAGACCTCTCCCCATCTTTACAACCATTGAATCTATATGTTTTGACCATGACAGTTTACAATCTAAGGTAATGCCAAGTAATTTAGTCTCCTAAACTTGTTCAACAACCACACCATTCATTACCAGATTCAGCTGAGGTCTAGAACTTAGGAAATGATTTGTACCAAATACAGTGCTCTTAGTTTTAGATGTTCAGGGCCAGTTTATTACTGGCCACCCATTCCAAAACAGACTATACTGGTGTCATCCATGCAAGTCTCAGTAGCATGAAATAACATCTACCTTCTCATTGAAACAGTTAATCATGAAACAGTTGTACTGCAACTTTTCATGCACAGTGGGAAGTTGGAATGAACCTTCTCTTACCATGAGAAACAGATTTCCCAATCTTCTCCTCCTCTTCTTCATCTTTAATGTTGACATTCAGCTCCAGTGTTTGACTGCAGTCTTCCAGCTTCACTGATGCCATCTCTGGTACCTGCGGTGCAAACTGGACTTGACTGTCAATCAGGACCCAGAGACTGTAGGTTTGGACTCAGTGTGAAAGGAGAGGGCCAGGCTGGGTTTGTCCTCACTGTTGATGTTACAGGCCTCAGACTTAATCCTAGTCGGCCTGTAGTGATAAAGAGAAAGACAACAGTCTTGACAGTTCTGGAACTTTCTTTATCCTCAAAAAAGATATTATATTTCTTCTTGTTCAATTCCCTAATTTCAACAGATCAGGGAGCTAAACAATGACAAAACAACATTCATTCACATTAGACAAGTGCACAAAAATGACACAAAGCAACTGCAGAAATGAATAAATGACTCAAAAACTATTTAGGACAAGGTTACAGTTTGTTTTAGGCAGCACTATGAGCTATTTTCCTTAATAACCTTATCTTCACTCTATTTTTTCACTCAAAAATAATAATATTCACGGACGGCCAGGGACACACTCCAACACTCAAACGTAATTTACAAACGCAGTATTTGTGTTTAGTGAGTCCGCCAGATCAGGTGCAGTAGGGGTGACAATGCGTGATATTGATAGGTGAGTGAATTGGACCATATTGCTGTCCTGCCTCAGCATTCGAAATGTAACGAGTACTTTTGGGTGTCAGGGAAAATGTATGGGAGTAAAAAGTACAACTTTTCTTTAGGAATGTAGTGGAGTAAAAGTTGTCAGAAAATATAAATAGTCAAGTACAAATCCCCCCAAAACTACTTCAGTAGTACTTCAAAGCCTTTTTACTTTTACATTTCAGTCATTTAGCAGAAGCTCTTATCCAGAGTGACTTACAGTAGTGAGTGCATACATTTTTCATACTGGTCCCCAGTGGGAATCGAACCCACAACCCTGGCGTTGCAAGCACCATGCTCTACTAACTGAGCCACACAGGACTACTTAGTTACTTTACACCACTGCCAATTGTATTTCCCGTTCACACCATAGTAACGACTATAGATAAAGGTAGAAACAACTGAATGCCTCTGAATATTAGTACACATGTAGAAAACCTTTTAAACATTACATTCAACTTCAAAACAGTAGTGCAACCGTGAAATTGTCTCTCTCTCATGCACCTGCACTGCTACCCCATTCATAGACGCTAACTGCTTTAGTGCCTCTTGACGATAGTATCTTCTGACTGGGGAGTTTTGTTAAGAGCCTCAACATTAACACGCATCGCTTGCGGTACGTTTTTGGAAACATAAGGAACATATCTTTCATATCAGCTAAATATAATTTTCTGCTGCACCTGCATTTATTTGGACAGTGAGAGACAGAATAACAACAACAAAAATCCAGAAAAACGCATGTCAAAAATGTTATAAATTGATTTGCATTTTAAATTAGGGAAATAAGTATTTGACCCCTCTGCAAAACATGACTTAGTACTTGGTGGCAAAACCCTTGTTGGCAATCACAGAGGTCAGACGTTTCTTGTAGTTGGCCACCAGGTTTGCACACATCTCAGGAGGGATTTTGTTCCACTCCTCTTTGCAGATCTTCTCCCAGTCATTAAGGTTTCGAGGCTGACGTTTGGCAACTCGAACCATCAGCTCAATCACAGAGATTTTCTATGGGATTAAGGTCTGGAGACTGACTAGGCCACTCCAGGACCTTAATGTGCTTCTTCTTGAGCCACTCCTTTGTTGCCTTGGCCGTGTGTTTTGGGTCATTGTCATGCTGGAATACCCATCCACGACCCATTTTCAATGCCCTGGCTGAGGGAAGGAGGTTCTCACCCAAGATTTGACGGTACATGGCCCCGTCCATCGTCCCTTTGATGTGGTGAAGTTGTCCTGTCCCCTTAGCAGAAAAACACCCCCAAAGCATAATATTTCCACCTCCATGTTTGACGGTGGGGATGTTGTTCTTGGGGTCATAGGCAGCATTCCTCCTCTTCCAAACACGGCGAGTTGAGTTGATGCCAAAGAGCTCGATTTTGGTCTCATCTGACCACAACACTTTCACCCAGTTCTCCTCTGAATCATTCAGATGTTCATTGGCAAACTTCAGACGGCCCTGTATATGTGCTTTCTTGAGCAGGGGGACCTTGCGGGCGCTGCAGGATTTCAGTCCTTCACGGCGTATTGTGTTACCAATTGTTTTCTTGGTGACTATGGTCCCAGCTGCCTTGAGATCATTGACAAGATCCTCCCGTGTAGTTCTGGGCTGATTCCTCACCGTTCTCATGATCATTACAACTCCACGAGGTGAGATCTTGCATGGAGCCCCAGGCTGAGGGATATTGACAGTTATTTTGTGTTTCTTCCATTTGCGAATAATCGCACCAACTGTTGTCAACTTCTCACCAAGCTGCTTGCCGATGGTCTTGTAGCCCATTCCAGCCTTGTGTGGGTCTACAATATTGTCCCTGACATCCTTGGAGAGCTCTCTGGTCTTGGCCATGGTGGAGAGTTTGGAATCTGATTGATTGATTGCTTCTGTGGACAGGTGTCTTTTATACAGGTAACAAGCTGAGATTAGGAGCACTCCCTTAAGAGTGTGCTCCTAATCTCAGCTCGTTACCTGTATAAAAGACACCTGGGAGCCAGAACTCTTTCTGTTTGAGAGGGGGTCAAATACTTATTTCCCAATTTATAACATTTTTGGCATGCGTTTTTCTGGATTCATTTTGTTATTCTGTCTCTCGCTGTTCAAATAAACCTACCATTAAAATTAGACTGATCATTTCTTTGTCAGTGGGCAAAAGTACAAAATGAGCAGGGGATCAAATACTTTTTTCCCTCACTGTATGTTTGTGAAAGTGATGAGTATTGATGTTTCTCAATGTTAAAACAGAGCATCGGAATTGTAGTTTACACAGAGCCAAATGTGGACGAATGTAATGGCTGAAAACCCTACATACGGAGAAGGGATTTTGAGAGCTACTGCACTGAAGTCCGTTGCTATTTCTCAATGCTTGAAATGCATATAATAGTAACTTTGAGCACCCCCAGAGAAAACATTCACAAATTACAAACTCATAAATCCATTTTTATAATACTGTAATATTGTTCTAAAAGTTGGGTTTGAGGTTCTCCAAATCAAATACTAAAACATATAGTCCAACTTGGTGCGCACCAGTTTACCATGGACTGTAGGCTACAGTAGGCTCACCATTTTACGATCTGCTTTAGGGCCTTTCCGGCCGTCTTCGTGGTTATATGCAGGAAGCATAAATTGTACCATTGTAAGCTAATAAATAACTTTTCCAAGATAGAACTCATGTATATTTATTCAATAAGGCCAGAGGGGGTATGTTATGGTCAATATACCACGGCTAAGGGCTGTTAGGCACGATGCAATGCCTCAGTCGCCTAATAGCTATTATAAACTGGTTACCAACATAATGCTTTAGAACAGTAAAAAAAATATATATATATATATATTTTGGTCATACCTGTGGTGTATGTCGGATATAAAACCACCTGGCTTTCAGCCAATACAGCATTTCAGGGCATCGGACAAAACCCCGACCCTCCCAATGTATATATTAACATACAGTAAAATAATATACTGCACCAACTACATTAAATATCTGATAGAGGGGGCCATTATCTTCTACAAGTGGACACTTACAACGAATCAAATACTCAGAAGTGGAAACCACGACGCCAATTGTTAACCAGCTGCGTTATCAGCATGGCTTATGAAAATTAAAATTTAAATACACAAAAATCTAATAACATAGGGCCAACCTATGATACACAACGAACACACCCAGGAAATCTCAAAGAGTTTATTTTTATATTAATTTAACTTGGACGACAAATCTGATGAGTAAACATTCACTCAGACAAAATCGCAAATCCATCCGAAAGCTTACGCACGTACACGCTCGCATGACTCTAGTAAAATCCAGCTAAGTGCTCTAAAGGATACAAGCGGTACTACTACACAGGACAGCGTTCATATCAGTTCATTCGAATTGCGACCGTCTTCAATGACACAAAAATGCAATACGACATCAAACCTTGAACCAAACGCAGATACTAGGAGAAATGACACTTGACGTATTTGTTAACTATGCATTGTATGGGACATGTTCATTTCGATAATTAAAGAAGTTTATACCGACGGCCTCCATCGCGTATTACACATACCTGTAAGTAATATGTCTCGTTTTGAAACCACCATATTTACAGGAGAGGCAAGTACAGAACCGAACGACGCTAGACGGAGAGGAATAATGTTTAAAGCAAAAGGCAGTTATATAACCACAGAGATAGCCTTGTATTTGCTCAAGCTACATGCATGGACCCATTTCTAGTTGCCTCTTATCGAGACAGTTGAAAGGATCAAAAACAGAGTTCTTCTAGCATCTACTTTATCCAATGCCAACACAAAGGAAGGGGTCCTTCTTCTAGTCCCTTGATTGGTTTCGGTAGGAGTAGGATGAGAGAGGTCTGCTCTGTCCAGAGTAGAAGCCCCATTTTGTGCACGGCAGAGTCCTCTGCCCTAGGCACCCGACCAGTAGAAAGAAGTGCAGTGTGTGTGTGTGCGTAACTCGTGAGGCATGAGGATGATGTGCGTATGCATGGAGATTTTGTGTGTGAATGTGTGTATGTTCTCAAAGGAAAGTCTGTGGGAGAAACCAGTTGTGGCCTTGGGCGGGGTGTTGTCCCTTGAGAAGATAGTGGCTCTGTCCATTGTTCTTGCATAGGAACAGCATTGATTGAAAACAAGCTCCCAAACATTAAAATGGGTCATGCACAAGAAATTTTTGTCGACCAAGCTTATAACATTTTAATATTTACTACGACATAATACATTTGAAACGGACACAAAAGGGTTTTCTTCTTGACAACAGATATGGCGCTTACTTCCTGTTCCCCAGTACCACAGTGCAACGGGTCCGTGCATTCCCGGGGTCAGATTACAACATTTCATTAAATTACAAAAAAAGTGAAAACTGTAGCATTTTTTTCCCCTTTTTATATTTTTTAAACCCTAAGCATGACCTTCTTTCCAAAATTTAATTTTTCTCTGGGGAATTGGAACCTTTTTCGGGAACAGAACCGAAAAATAACGTCAAAAATAACCGGAAACAAAAAGTGTTCTATATTTTTCAGGAACAGTTTTTAAATTTTTTAAAAGCATGGGATCCGGGTTAACCCCTTTTTTTTTAAATTTCCCGGGGTTTTTTTTTTTTCCCCAGTCCCCACAAAACCCGCAACAAAGCTCACTCTAGAAAAATATTCCAGTTTCGGCCTGCCAGCTGGAATGGAAACTTTGCCGGGTGGGTGTGCGTGTGGAAAGGGACCTCTCCCCCCCTTTGGAAGTATAGGTCTTTTCCCTTACTGAAAAAAACGTTACAAGCATGTTTCAAAAATTTAGGGAGAAAATTTTTTAATTTTGGAAAAAGGCTTCAAGGAAACCCTTTTCCCTTTTTCCCCCTAAGAGCTCCCACCCCCCAAAAATGTCGAAACCTTACATGTGTTTGGGCAGCACAGTGTGCCCCTGAAGTTTTTTTAACATATACTCTGGGGTTTGTACTAGGTATTTTTTCTCCCACTTGGAGGTCACTCCACAAGTTTTAAATTGAGGGCCGGGTTTGTCAGGATGGGTAATAAAATGTACCATTTTTAAAAGTATTTAAAAAGGGATCCCTTTAAATTTTTAAAACTAGCAAAATCCTGGTAACAACTGTAATTCCCATTGTACTTGGCAAACCCAAAAACATGTATTATGCTTTAAAAATAGGTCTTATTTTTCATTGGGATTTTGATTTGTCAAATATATTATAAAATTTTTTTTAATATATTTTGGATCAGGTTCAGGTAAAATCGGTTTTGTTTTTTTTCAGGCTGACAAAGTTCTAATCAAATCCCCCCCATTTAAAGCGTTATAATGCTTTTAAAAATGAAAATTTCCTTTTTTGGGGGAAAAAATACAGGGGTTACCCAGGAGAAGGTGATTTTTTTCTCGGGATGGAACTTTTGTATAAAAAAAAACCCCGGGGAAATATTAAACCCTGATGCGCCCCCCCTCCAAAGGGGGGCGACAGGAAATTTAGGGGTTAAAAAGGCGTTGTGCCAGTGACCAAAAGGTCGCTGGTTCAAAATCCCCAAACCCGACTGGGTTTAAAAAACTGCCGAGTCCCCTTGAGGGGGGGCACAAACCCTAATTGCCCCGTATGTCCCCCCTTAATCCAGAGGGTCTCTAAAGACTAAAATGTAAAAAAAAAACGAAAATTCAAAAAACAAAACCAACTAAGAAACTTAAAATTATACGGTACTTCATTAGGCCTAATGGCATTTTATGCCCTTGATTTTGAAGTAGGGACTGAGAAAAGGCAAATTGTAAATGTAAACCTAAAAAGTGCCATGTTTGTCCCAGTTTTATTTTTTTTTTTTTTTTTTGGAAAGGAAAATTTAGGGCACCAGGCCCATACACCAGGCCCGCCCCGTGGCCCCCAACTGTGGGCCCTCTCTTCCCGAAAGCCAGTCCCCAGGGACATTTTAAAGGGTTTGGGCCCTTAGAAATTTTAGGAGGGCAATTTATAAAGGCCTCCTACCCGGGTCTTATCGTCCCAAGGGGCTCTACAGACATGTAAAAAAAAAAACAGGCTTTTTTTAATTTTTTAAATTTTATTTCCCGTTGTGTTTGTTTTTGAAGTCAAGTGGTTCAAAATTAAAAATGCGAGGGGTCGTGGAAAAGTTGGCCACCAAGTGGAAAATTTGCTATTTTCCCCTTTTTGGAAATAAAAGGGTCCCAAAGAATTTTAAATAAAAAATCAAAGTTATGTCAATATTTTTATCTCTACTTTGTTTCCCCCCCCCGTTTTCATATATTATTTTTCCCGTTTAGCTTTTTATCTGGATTTAATTTTAAAAGCTTTCTGTCATTTCCGATTGGAGGGCAGAGGGACCACGTAAACTTACGAACCTACAAATGGGGGGGGTTACTTTGAAAACGTAAAAAAGTGGTTTTTCCCCAACATTGATTTAACTCTCAATCTATGCCAATATTTTTTTTAAAAACCTTATCACCCGTACCATTTTCAACCCCCGTATCCGTGCATGTGAAAGAATAAACATTGATTTTATTAGATGATTAAAAGCACCATTACATCAGTATCATGTCAATATAGCAAAGGGGCGACTTTACCTCACTTTCCCAAACCATCATTGACATTGAGATGAAGATGGTTTAAACTTGGAAAAAAATTAAATACCTCGTGAAACCCAATGGAAATTTTAAAAAGCATTCGTTTTTTTTTCTTTGCCTGCTTTAAAATTTTTTTCAAAAGACAGGGGGGGCACCGTTCCCTGGAGGGAAATGCAATAAACCAGGTCGATGGTGGGGGGACGGAAAACAAGCCCCTATTTCCCCCCTCCCGTTCCCAAAAAACAATTTAATAATGGTCCCGAATTTAAACTGATAAAAAAACCCCACATTTTTTTTTTTTTTTTTTTGGAAAAAAAAAAATGTTTATTTTCATTTTACATTAAAAACAAGTAAAAATTTAGTGCATAACGTTGTACTAAAAATGGAAATTTTCAAAAAAGTACGTACCTTAACCGTTTTCAAAAAAACAAAAATCCTAAAAAAAGTGCTGTTCTGAGGAAACCCGACCCCGCCCAAAAGGGGTTAAAATTCAAGAAAAAAGCATGTAAAAAATTGCCCCTCTAAACAATCTCCCAAAGCTGACCTTTTAAAAGGGAAAAAAAACTATTATAGAAATAAAAAAAATATATCAAAGGGAACTCTGAAAAAACCTCAGTTATATCGGAATTTACAAAGGCTTAGGCCACATTTTTAATTTTTAAAAAAAATACAGTTTTACATGGCCTATATATGGCTATAAAAAACGTTTACCAAAAAAGGGTTATCCCTTTCCATCTTTTTTTTAAAAGATGCGATGCCCCAAATTACTATTTCGAATTGTATTTTTTTTTCCAAAAATTTTTTTTTTTATAAAAACCAATCCCGGGCGGTGAAACCCCAAATTTAGGGTTTTCATTACCCCCACCACATCTTTGGCCCCCCCAAAGTTTGGTCTTGATAAAAGGGACACCAGGTCACTAATTCTAAAAATTGCCCCTTTTCACATTTTTTTTTGGTTAAAAAATTTGGGGTACCCCCTTTACAATCTATGTTTTTTAAAATATTTAAAAACCATTTAATTTTTTTCCAAAAATATTTTGGGGAAAAGAAACATTTCCCCTAAAACATGGGGGGGAATTTTTTTCAATTGCGAAACAGTTGTCCCCGGGAAAAAAAATTTTTCAGGGTCAAATTAGACCCTAAATGTTGAACGGACCGGGAAAAACGTTTTTGTGTAAAAAAAAAGCCAAAAAAATCTTTCAGTCTGTTGTCTAAACCTTTTAATTGGTTTTTTTCCCCTAGCCAGGTGGAAGGTGATATAGGCACGGTCTCTAGGACAAAAAAATTGTCTACCCAAATTTTACATATAGCAGTCTGTGGTTGAAAAAATTTTTTTTTTACTTTTCCGCCCCCAAACGGTTTTTCCTTACCCATTTAACTATTTTTTTTAAAAAAGTAATGGGAAATTTAAGCTTTTGGCTTACATTATCCCCTCCACCTAAACCCTTTAAAGGTTGGACAGGGCCCAAAATTTGGGTTAATATAGACATTTTTTGTACAAGGACGACAAAAGACAACCCAAAAATTTTAGTAAAACACGCAAACTAGTTTTAGGGGGAATTTTTTTTTTTTGGGGAAATTTCCCTTTCCCCCAAACCCTATGGGGGTACATCCGGGTCTCCCCCGGATGTACTCAATTTCCCCCCCCAAAAAAAAATTAAAAAAGTACCCGTATGAAAAAAATTTTTTAGAGACACCGGGGGGATGGGGGAAAAACCCTATGAAAAGGGGGAGTAAAGAGGCCCGAAAGTCCCCCTTTAGCACTAAAAACCTTTCCACTAAAAAATAGTGCCTCAATTTCCACAGGGCCCAATTTTTAAATTTAAACGAAAAATAGTTTTTTCTTTTCCCAATTTAAACCCGTCACTTTAATTTCATTTTTGAAAAATATCCCCAGCATACCATTGGCCCCGGGCACACAGTCAAACACATAAAAAGATAAAATCTCCATTTCCCCAAATTTTCCCCATATTTTATTTCTGTTTTATTTTTGTTAAACTTAGACCCGGGGCCAACAGAGAACTCATCAATGACTTTTATAACCTCTTTAAAATCAGGGCCCTCTTTTTAAAAAATAAAAGGTGGTTCCCCCCCCGTATTTTGAAATTTTTTTGGGAAAAAAAAATCCCCTCCCGGTTTAAAATTTAAAAGCCTTTTTTCCCGGGTAATTTGTCCTAATTGCACATGCGAAAAAGGGTTTAATATATAAAAAATCCAATAGCGCGAAAAGAGGGGCCCCCTGTCGACAACTCGTTTAATTTCTTGAAATTTCATTTTCCCAAAATTTTCCCAAATTAAAAATTTATTTTGCTTCCCACCTTACTAAAATAATTTTTACCCTTTCCAAAAAAAAATTTTTTAAAAAAACCCATTTTTTTAAAAACTCTAAAAAAAACTCATGGGTTTTAAAAGTAAAGGCTTTTTTCCTGGCCAAATTTTAAAAGTAATAGCTGGCAGGTGCCTTTTTTTCTAAATATGCTTGAAAAGTCTCTGGGCAATTGAAGTTTTCCCGGTTTTTCTTTCTTTTCCCCCAAAAACCACAAAGTTTTTGGGGCCCAAAACCCAAAAAAATGCCTGGCAGGAAAAACAGGGCGATTAGTTATGGCCCTTTTCTTAAAATTTTTTTGGGCTACACACAACATTTTTAAAGGTTCCAATTTTGGGTAAATGTCTTGGGGTCTCCCTTTTTTTAAAGTAGCGAGATTAAACCCCCCGCACCCTTGAACATATTTCTCCAAAAACCCAAAAAACTCTAAAAACTTCCAAAAGATGACATCCCCTTAAATCCCCCAAAAAAATATGTAAAAAAATTTAAGACCCATCCACTCCTGGACTTTTTTCTTTCATGCTCTTCAGTCCATATTTTATTTCTTAACAATTCCCTTTAATTGGTCCCCCAAAAATCTAAAGGATCGGGAATCCAAAAAAAAACATTTAAAAAAAAATAAAAAACGCTTTAATCCCCATTTCATGGGCCGAGGGGGGCCCAAGTTTTTCCCGAACCCTGGGTGCAGGCCTCAGCGAGGTGCCCCACGGTTGGGTCACTTCCCGCAAAAGGGGTCGGAAAGTCACCCTGGGCATTTACCTCCCCAAACGGAAAGACAGAAAGGGGGTTTTTAAATTTAAAAAAGATTTAAAAGCTAAATCGGAATAAAATATTGAAATACGGGTGGGGGAATCAATTTAGAATAATAATATATACAAAACATTTTGGGTCTTTTATAATA